>BMAO01019043.1:0-19682 GCA_019973975.1 Trichonephila clavata
ACCTGTAAAAAAAAAATTTTTTTTAAACTTTATAATAAGCCTGCAGTCCTTTGAAGCTTTTTGTTAGAGCTTCAATGTGCCATCCAGATACTACTTGCCTGCTACAAAATATTATTTGATTTGTTTAACGCACATTGGGTGCAGATTCTATACACAACAGATATTTGGTGCTGCGATAAAGATGATTCCTATTTTCATAAGATTATCTGACCCAAATATATGGTCATGGTCATCACAAGACCTTTCGAGATTTTTGGTAAAGTACGTTCTAGGTTGTCCTGTTGGCACTCGAATCGAGTGCAGGTTTTAATCGGATTGATCATATTGTGGTGGTCGAGTGTATACGGACAGACACTGGATTCAAATTTAATTTGGATTTTGAAACTCCTGATGATATCTGTGAAGAAGACGAACGTGCGTTCATGTGTAAACATGCCTCGGAAGAGAACGGATGGAGCATGACACCCGAAGCTTGGCTGGATATGGTAATGTATCCATTTATTCGTCAATTTCCAATTTTAAAAGTGTATACGCCCCGAGCGAGTGTACATATTTGGACCAAGTGGGCGGACGACGAGAGATTGTGTTGCCCGGAACATTTTTCGACCGTGGCTTATCTGCAAATGAAACATGTACGAAACCCTCGAACCGAAGGAAAAAAGATTTTACCAGTTTTAATGGACTTGCCACCAGTGAGTGACATGGTCTTGGACGACAAAGTGAATAATGGTCTTGTTGAAGAGAATACAGACAGTGGAAGTGCTTAGAGTGTACCATGTCCTGGAAATGTTGAAATATGACTATTGCTTGATAAATAAATTCTTGTATACTAACATTGTTAGTCTTTAAAAAAAAATTTTTTTTAAATATACTTTAAGTAACAAGTTGAACACAATCCAGCTTTCACTCATTCTACTAGCAAATGTCTGCCGCTCGCGTTATCTTTGATCATGTGGCCACAGTCCGACCCGATATATATCAACAGATTTTACATCTTATTCAACCTCATTCTTTGGAGGCCATTTTGGAATTGTTTCAACACCATCTCGAACAATCGGTTCCCGACTTGAGACGATTCAAACAACATCAAGCATGTCTACCTGATTTATGTTTAAAATTTGTTCGGTTGATACGAAAACGATTTCCGAGCCCTGGAGATGCTTTTGGTATTCAATTGACGTGTCGCGTGACCAAATCTGATACGCAAGGCACTTTGGATAGTAAACATTTAAAATCCCAAGAAGAACGAGATGATGCTTTTCACGTCGATGCTTTGTTGTTAGGTGAATTGCATTGTTTTTCCACTCAGACCCAAGTCTTTGAATTGGCTACACGCCATGGGTATTCGACCGTGTTCACACGAGGGTATACGGGTCAAGAGTTGCTCCAACGGTTAACCGATGCCTGTCTCTTGACCCGTGGCCTCCCGTACAACAAGGGTAGGGCACAGAATGGGACCTATAAATATTTAAATACGTGTACCTTTATCGTGGTACCCGACAACAAAGTAGTGTACAGAACGTCAGCTAAACATTGGCTGGGCGTGTTGAGGCGATTAGACGCTGAACGCGTGTTAGCCTTTTCCGATATTCGGGCCATCTTTCAAAAATGTGGTATTGTGGCCTACTTTTTCAATTGGATGCGAGTGGTGCAAGAGCAATTACCTTTGCAAAACAGTGTCCAGATGAAAAATATCATGACTATTTTAAAGTATCAATGTCGAACGGGTCCACCCCTGCCTTTGACGCGAGATGGGTTAGCGAAAAATCCTGAACGATCTCCCTTGGAAATTTTGAGCTTTGAAGCTTGGAAACGAAATTGTGCTCACATGTGCATAGAAGCACCCTCGGTACAAGTGAACTGCTCTACGGAAAAAATGTTTTTTGGCCAACAGTTTCGAGAAGGTACGGGATATGATTTTTGCTTGAGGAATAAAAATTTTGTAAACTGACAATGTAAAAAAAAAAAAAAAAATTTTTTTTAAAGCATATTACATCGTTTAAAGTTTCAACCGCTAGAATCAAGTACCATCATGGACAGTCAACTCTGACTCAATGTCTTTACACGAGAGATGGAACAACACGACAATCCCCATTTGACCTTTGAGACGCTCGTCCTGCGCCTTTTGAAACGCGTGTCTCACTCCTTCCATCTACCCTGGTCCCACGTCTTGGAAGTGTCTCGCCAAGCGCCCTATTTGATGGATCCCCATCTCCACCAGGATTTGCTTCACATTTGGACTCTCCGTTCCAAACAGGCCACGTTGGATGAGCAGCATTGCGTCGAGCGTATTTTGGGTCGAGGCAATGTGCGCTCCTCGGATCTGATCAAGTTGGCGAGCATTTTACAGAAAATCAGCGATCCCAAAACAGTGTACGAATTCTTTGCCATGGACGGATACCAGGGAGAGGATCCCAAGAAATATATCGACCTGTTTCGCTACGAGGCCGAAGAGGCGCGTGGCAAACACGTCCGAGCCGTCCGTCAGTTGTATCGCTCGGGGCTCGTGCAGACCCCTCACGAATGTCGATCCTTTTGGAAAGTATTTTTAAGGGAACGTGCCCCGAATCGAGAGACGGGTACGTGGAGTTGGTCCAAGAGCAGGTGGCGGAGATTGCGGAATGGCGCCGTGAACAGCAGACGAAAAAGAAGCGACCCCTGGAGACCAAAGAAGAAAGTGTCAAGAAAAGTGCTACTGGAAACCCATAGTTGAAATTCCATAATTTGAAATAGTAAACCCATAGTTTGAAACCCAAAGTTTGAAATAGTAAACCCATCGTTTGAATTCCATAGTTTGAAATTGTAAACCCAAAGTTTGAAACCCATACTTTGACACCCATCCAACAAACTGTTGTCATCTCGTAGAAAACAAGGTGGAGAGATTATGGATACCATGGAATCCACATCTTGGGCCAATGCTAAAACTCCTTTGCAATTCATCTCTCGTCACCAACCAGGAGGACTAGCCGCGTTGGCGGTGGATGAATCGGAATGTGTGGTCGTCATGGACACACTCTGGTTTCGATATCCTCTCGTGCCTGAATGGGAGACGCGAGTGATGGCCGCGCTCGTGGAATGTAAAATCATGGACGTGTATGTGGCGGGCTTGTTGTTGTCTTTGAAAAGAATGGCCCCCGAAGAGATGAACGTCTATGTGGACCCAGAACCCAATAAATTGAAATATCCTTGCAAAATGTGCCATAAAAAGAGTTGTGCCGTCACCAAAGCCTATTTGTTGTGGAGACGTTTGACGAAACGAGAACCCTGTAATCTGATGCATGGGGACTCTTGAAAAGAAGGTTAAACCCATCTCGTTAGGACCCGAGGTTGGAGAAAAAGGAACCCTTCACGGATAAATCTCTTTAAGATTAGTATTGAATCATGAAAAAACTCACCTAATTTTGTACAAGCATGACTGGATATCATTTCATTGCATCCCAGAGTACAAGAATTTTTTTCCAAAGAAAAAGTGTATTGAAGAAAAACAATTACCAAGTCAAAAAAAAAAGAAGTTTTTTTTAAATTATTTTTAGAGAAATTTATAGTGTTTAAAAGATTGAGCTTTCAACTCAAGCTCTCATTTTCTTTGCTGTGTTGTAAACATCATCATTATGACTTTGAATCTTTACTAGGTAAATTGAAAAACAACATTCCCTTTTTTTCATAAACATTTCTCCTGCGACCGAGCTTTTATGTTCACTCAAAACCAAGCCATGTTTAGTGATATTGCCGATCAATTTTCCAAAGAATTGGAACCTCTGCGTTTACCCTTGGAACACATCCCCCCTTCCCAACGGCCCTTGAAACTCTCCCAATGGATTCATTACATTCTCCTGTCCAACCATATCAGGCTCACTATCATGTTAACCTCCCTGATACAAAAGAATGTGGACGCATTGTCCGCCCCCCACCCCTCTGACATTCAACACTGGTTGGATGCTTTGAAACCCGAGGGAAAGATCAATTTAGTCACGGAATCCTACCTCCTCTTGTTGTTTATGTTGCGTCTACGTTTCATCTATGAAAGGTTTCCAGTGAAAATGTTTGAAATTAAATTGATTGCTCTCAAAGTGGCCGAATCCCATCTGAACGCTCTGGATCAAGACCGTTCCCAAGAACGTCTCTATTCTGTGGCGATCCTGGGTCTCTCGGCTATAGTGTTGGGGGGGATGTTTATACAAATTATGCAGATGAAGAGAGCGTACATTCAAGAGGCATGGGCAAGAACGGAAACTCCTAAAGATATTCTTTGGAGGGGTGAAAGTGACTGAAACATTGTCCAAGGAAGTAGACTAAAAGAAATCAAACAATTTCACTCTATCAAAAAAAAAAAAATTTTATGTCTTAGTACAAATTCTTGCAAGCTTTAATTTGTATTCACATTCATACCAGTGTTGTCGAATTGACTTTTATTCTAAAGAGTCTCAACCAGTGTGCAGGAAACTGCCAAAAGGCTTCCTACCCAGTCTATTGATCCTTACTAGGATGATACGTTCCAGACCCAACGATTCCAGCTCTCTCCATGACGAGCCTGGCCCACACGAAGCCAATGCTTCTAGCTCTCTCCGTAGCGAGCCTTCCCCACACGAAACCCACGATTTCAGCTCCCTGAGTAGCGAGCCTTGCCCAAGCCACGATTGCTCTATCTGTTTAAGTAGCGATGATACGGAATGGTACCTACTGAGTCAATGTCATTACAAGTTTCATTCCAATTGTTTAAAACAATGGGTTTAAAGCGGTAAAAATACATGTCCCTTTTGTCGTCGTAAATTATGTAAACGAGATAAAACGGCTATTGGATGTGGTCCATCTGGATACAGATTTCGTATTTTTGGAGATTTACTGAGCGATGAACCCTTATGGGTGACTGAAGCCATTTCTTCCGATACGGAATCGGACCTTCCTTCAGATTCTGACATGGAAAGTGTTGCTGAATCTGAAAATGAAGATGTATCCGTATTAGAGTTGTTACCCAACACAATGGGTCAATTGATAACAGAGATGCTTGAATCTGTCAATAGATTCTAACATAGAAAATGGTGTTGAATCTTAAAAGGACCTGCGTTGGGAGTTGTTACCCAACACAAAGCACTCATTTATAACAGATTTGTTTAAACGTGTCACTAGACAGGCTTAAACTTGTCACTAGACACCCAAAAGAGAAGGATGTACCCTAATGGACCCTACAAATTTCCTACAACCTTACAAAAACAAACTAAGATTGCAAGCATGAAACTCTGAAACTCTGAAGCTTAAAAAAAAAAAAATTTTAAATTTACCTTTATATGCAAGCTCACACTCTATTCATTTATTCTCAGCTGCTCGATTTTTTTTCTTGTCATGGCTACCCAACCCAATTGCGACTATCTCGTTTCCATCGAATGGATGCGCTACCAATCCCAATGGGTTCCTTGTCGCATCTTTCTTCATAGTCCGTTTGATAATAAACAGGTCGAGATTCGTCCGACTCTGGGAAGCTTACAATCCTTTACCTACTCAGATGTCCTCCGAAACTTGAAGCAAGCTCCTTCCCTGTTCAGAGACCACGATGGTTGCGATCACAGTGATATCGTGCGAGTGCCTCAAGACGAGTTGGAACACTTTCTCAAGTACCATTTGGTCAAAGATTATTTGGAGAGAAACAACCACGGATGGGAGTTGGTGATTGGAGCCACCGATCTCGCCACCTACATGTATTTGGATCCCAATCTACCCGAGGTGATGCATTATGTTGGAAAAGAGCACCAAGCGGATGACATGGTCCACGAAACGATGAAACAGTTTAACTGGGAGGGACAAGTCACCCATGTGTAACCTCCTACCCACTTGGAAAAAAATTACAAACGAATGGACCAAGTAGAAGGAAAATGTCAAAGAGAGAGAAAATGTTTAAACGTGAAGAGAAAAAATGTGTAAGCTTGAAGCGAAAAGATAATGTGTAAGCTTGAAGGGAATTATTTAAAAAAAATTTTTTTTTTTTAGAGTTGAAATACTTGAGCGAGTTTTGCTACTCAAGACACTTTTATGATGATTGAAATTTACAAATCACATCGTCGTTATTACATTATTGTTCCACGAGTCATCTTTCCCATCTATGTGGACAAGTATGTGTTATCGTGTCGAGTCGGCACTCGTCTGGAATTTTCTAGTTTACTCCTCCATTTTTTTTCTCCTGGTGTTCTCAAGTGCCAATTTGAACGCACCGAGACTGGATTTTGGTACCTACAGAACCATCCTTTGATCACTCCCCATGTCACGGAGGAGGGCACGGTGCCCTTGGAGGCCATGCGAGACTCTATTTTACCTACCCTCGTCTCGTATTTTCCCAAATTGACCCTGACCTATCACGACACCCTCCTGGATGTGTGGCCCCACACCAACACCTTTTGGGCCCGAACGCGATTATTCCCTCATCATTGGAAGGTGGATGCGTATCTGCAAATGAAATCGTTGAGACGGGCTGAACATCAGGACCAGAAAGTCTTTACCAGCCTCAACGATCTGTTGTTGGGGGAAGAAGATTGGGTTCGAGCCCTGTTGCCGAATGGAAGTGGTGAGCCCTAAGCAAGACACGATGTGTTCCCTGGTCATGCGCCACGAGAAGAGCACCACGCGGAATACACCTTATACGATTCCTTCCCCTAAGGAGGGTCAAAAACATTTTGAACACGAGATAAAGTTTACGTGGCAAGAAAGAGATCCTCAGGTTCCCCGACCCGTGGCCGTCGTGAGACCCATGACTGTACTGCAAAGGGTGCATGTGTCACCCGAATTTAGTGACGCCAGTGGTTTGGGAAAGGACATTCACGGAATCATTCAACGCTACCTGTGCCAAGACCTGGATTGGTTTCACATTATGGTGAAACACGACGTCTTTCCTCACTTTTGTCAGGAAATGGAACCCATTCGTGACGAATTTGTCCTTTTACCCTTCTGGTGTCTGTGTGACGGATTAGAGGGTCACATACAACATCGACACATGATTCTGGCTTGTGAAAAGGAGAGTTCGTTTCAAGACATTTGGAAACATAACATTCGTTATGATTTCCCCCACATGGGACGGGCCAAGAAATGCGTCAAAATTCGAGATGCGTTTCACTTGGCTCGGACCCTGGTGTACGTGAGCCAGCACAAGGCCACGTGTGATGGTAGGATCCCAGACAATGTAGAAGAAGGGAAACATACCTCCCATTTCCATATCAATCGACCTATGCATCCCCATAGCATTGCCGTTTTATGCACTCTGTTTGCCGACGGGATACAAAGGTTACTCGCGGAGCAGAATGGGAACAAGAATGTGGTGTGGTGGGATCCCTACGCTCAACGTGGGCCAGACTAGTGGCGTCATTTGAAATGGGGGGTCCCCATTCAAGTGACGGGTTGGAAGTTTATCCGTTGCAAGATTCCTTTTGAAGGCGAAACGTATTGGACGTTGTACGGTGACAAGAAAATACATTTCAAAGAGTCTCTTTACGTTCTCAAGGACGAACTGTACGTTTTATCTCCAAAGCAACAAAATGTCATGAATCAAATCAAGGAAATGAAAGAAAAGATGCAAAAGGAACGAGACGATTATTGGAAACCCATCGTGGCCGATTTAAAGAGGGAATGCGACGTTTTGAAAAACGAGTGTACATCCAAAGAAAAAAAGTGGACAGCTGAAAGAAATGTTTTGAAATCGGAAAGAGACACCTTTAAAGCCGAAAGAAATGTATTTAAGATTGAAAGAGATGTACTAAAGACTGAAAGAGATGCACTGAAGGCTGAAAGAGATGTATTAAAGACCCAAAGAGATGTATTAAAGACCCATAGAGATGTATTAAAGACCCAAAGAGATGTATTTCAAGTCGAAAAGGATAGTTTGTTGATGGAAAATGTTGGACTGAAAAGAATGTTGATCCAGTAAACTCATATGAGATGGTAAAACTTTTAGTGGCTTTAAAATGAATTCCTTTTTGGCACCCTAGGTGAAAATACCTGCAACACATGAGGACTGTAAATATGTAACATGGTTTTAAAAACCTCAAAGTCTGTCAAGTGGTGAAACTTAAACATGTGTACATTTTATGTTAAGGACTGTAAAAATGTGTCGCGGTTTTGGTACACTTTATGTTATGGACTCAAAAAACGTGTCGTGGTTCGGTCATTGTTTTATTACAGTTGTTATAATAAATAAAAAATTTTAAAAAAGTGTTTTTTGTTGTTGTTTTTTGTAATTACTTTACTGTTTTATGAATACATACATCCCTTGGATGTGATCTTGGGTGGTTGTTATTTTTCATGCATTATTACACATTTCTCTATTTCGTCTGGTGGCCAATGTGTCCCGACCCCAGATCCCTTTGAATACATCTCATGGATCGTCACTTGACCATGGTTCAAAGTGACGCCACATTATGTAAGGTTTACCCAAAGATTTTTACCCTACACTCGTTACTTTCCTCGCTTTCCACACGTCGTATCAACTTTTGCGCTCCACGTTGAATCGTGGGGGGCTTCTCGTATGCCTTTTGCACACAGGGGCCCCAGTGCCTTTACCGTTCTACCCTTCACCTATGGCAATCACTGTCAAATAGGAAACGCCTCTCGTTTTAAAGTCATTACCATAGGCTCCATATAGTTGGTCGATTTAAAAGCACCCTTTCCCCAAATGATTGAAAACGACCTTTTTTCAAACGATCCTCGGTTGTTTTTTGTCAGACTCTTGTCCTACGTTGTGTTCACCTTTGGATGGTTCTTTTTCACCTCGTGGTGTTTCCAATCGACCTTGCTCTTTTGGGCTGAATTTTATCCCCCCTTCTTTTTACCTCCTGTTGCATTTTTCAGCTCAGTATGAAGCAAAGTCTGTCTCACGTCGACATTCCCCTTAGGATTGCTCTTTTCGTATGAGTTTTGTACCCTCTTGTCGCCTTTTGACACAAAATGCCACCGTGCAGAGAACAGTCTGTCTCACGTCGACATTCCCCTAGAATGTCTCTTTTGGTATGAGTTTTGTCCCCTCTTGTTGCCTTTTGACACAAAATGCAAGTGTGCAGGGAACTATGCAAATGAACAGTCCATAATGAACAAACAAACTTTTTTCAAATTCTTTCGAAAAAATATTTTGGATGAGCGCGAGAAAAAAAGTTTCAACCCATCCCAGAAAAAGAATGTCGTACTATGGGATAGTCACGCTCAACGTGGGCCAGACAAGTGGCATCATTTGAAATGGGGGGTCCCCATGAAAGTCACGGGCTGGAAATTTTTAAAGTGTCAGATTCCTTTGAACGATCCGAACGAAGCGTATTCGATGGTGTACGGTGGCAAGAAAATTGAGATCCATCCGGGGTATTCCCTTCAAATTCTCAGAGACGAAATGTACCTTTTATCCCCCAAACAATAAAATGTCATGAAACAACTGAAAGAAATGAAAGCAAAGGCCCACATGGAAAAGGATTATTATTGGAAACCAATCCTGGCGGATTTGAAAATGGAACGGGACGTCTTTAAAGACGAGTTGAAATCCAAAGAACATGAATGGAAATCGGAGAGAATTACCTTGAAAGCTGAAAGAGATGCTTTTAAATCGGAGAGAGACATTTTGAAATCGGAAAGAGAGGTCTATAAATCGGAAAGAGACATTTTAAAAGCCGAAAGAGATGTATTGAAATCAGAGAAAGACATGTTTAAAGTGGAAAGAGATGCTTTTAAATTGGAGAGAGACATTTTTAAAGCGGAAAAGGATGTATTCAAATCTGAGAGAGACATCTTTAAGGCCGAAAGGGATGTATTTAAATCTGAGAGAGACGTTTTTAAGGTCGAAAGAGATACTTTTAAATCTGAGAGAGACATCTTGAAAGATGAAAGGGATGCATTTAAAATTGAAAGGGATAGTTTGTTGATGGAAAACACGGGACTAAAAAGAATGCTGCTACATGGACAAACTACACAAAATATCTAAAATATATGGAAAAAAAAATTTTCTTTTTATACATTGTTTGCTTTTGAATAATACACCAAGTTTTATCATTAGCCTATGGTAATTACTGCAATAAAAGTGTCCCACAACCGTCACACCTCTTTTTAAGAGTAAAACACATGCTTTTTACAGTCCTTACCATTCAATGTTTCAAAACAGACTCACCTATTTTTAAAAAAAGTGTAACGCCTGGTTTTACAGTCCTTACCATTCAGTGTTTCAAAATTGACAAACATTTTTTTATAAAAAGTGTCACGCCGGTTTTCCTTCCCTATCGGTTTGAAGACTCTCTCACCTATTTTATAATCCTTTCTACAATGGGTCTCCCTCTCATCTATTTTGCAATCTTTACCATTCAATCTATCCCCACCATGCCTCCCATTCAAGTCTTCGTTCACTTGTATCCCAATGCTGCTCAGTCTCCCATTTGATGCGCTTCTCTTTAGCCCATTTCCCCTACACTCGTTTCGTTTGAATAGTTCACTCCCTCCTTCCCCCAAAAGATGTTTCCATTTGAAAAAAGAATCCCTAGAAATATTCCTCTCCCATGATATTGCTCACATCCCTTTGCGTAGCCTCCCCAGGAACCGCTCAACCCTTTGCTTGGGGACGTCCAAACGGCACATGACTGCCAAGTTTCCAGGGCCCCGGTGCTATGACCCCTCTACCATTCACCTATGGCAATCACTGTAAAATAGGAAACGCCTCTCGTTTTACAGTCATTACCATAGGTTCCATACAGTCGGTCGATAAAATAGTTGAGCACCCTTTCCAAAAATGATTGAACATGGAAAACGACCTTTTTTGAAAGAATCCTCGGCTCTTTTTGTCAGTCCCCCCTACGTTGTGGATACACGGTTCTTTTTTTCAGAATCTTGTACCTCTACGTTGTGGTCCCACGGCTCTTTTTGTCCCTTTTCACCTCCCGTTGTGGTCCAACAGCTCTTTTTGAATCCATCCTATCCCTTTTGTCCCCTACCCCACGTTGAGAGTCCCATGGCTCCCTCTCCTGTTTCAAGTCCACCTGGCTCTTTTTGTATGAATTTTGTCCCCTTTTCATCTTCTTTTTACCCTCCTGTTGCATTTTAGGCTCCAATCAACATATGAAACAAAGTTGGTCTGAACGTTGAAATTCACCTTAGGATTGCTCTTTTTGCATGAATTTTGTCACTTCTGTTGCGTTTTATGCTCCTCTCAAAGTATCCCTGGAGAGCACTTCAATATCCTTATCGAAAATTTTTCAAATTCCTCCGAAAAATATTTTGGAGGGACGCGAGAAAAAAAAGTTTCAACCCAGACGAATGATTTAAAACGGGGGATGAGCCACAAATGAAATGGAGACCAGTCAGGGGGGCAAATGAAAGGGAGACAGGTGAAGCGGGGGGTGAAAGCAGCGACCCATGAAATGGAGGCATGGCAACGTTCCCAGGAGATTGATTCCAGGGGCCCGGTGCTTTGACCGCTCTACCATACACCTATGGCAATCACTGTAAAATCGGAAGCGCCTCTTGTTTTACAGTCCTTACCATAGGTTCCATACAGTCGGTCTAAAAAATAGTCGAGCATCGTGACCCTTTCCAAAAATGATTGAAAATGGAAAACGACCTTTTTGGAAAGGGCTCTTTTGGTCAGAATCGTGTCCCCTATGGTGTTGATCGAAAATGTTTTTCAAATTCCTCTGAAAAAAATATGTTGGATGGGGCGCGAGAAAAAATAAAAGTTTCATCCTAGACGAAGGATGAAAATGGAGGGGGTGAGCCACAAATGAAATGGAGACTTGTCACGCTGGGCAACGACCCATGTAATGGAGGTAGGTCAGGGAGGGTAAATGAAAGGGAGACAAGTCAAGCTGGGCGAAAGCAGCGACCTATGAAGTGTAGGCATTACAACGTTGGTATGTCGAGAAAAGACCGAGAATCATTCCAATAGGGGTGTTGTTAGAACATTGGAGGCGAGCCATCTCACGACGTTGCCATCTTGGCGTGTCTCATTTGTTGCAAACCATCGTCTACGTGAGTCAACCCAAATCGTCGTGTGACAAGGGTCCTGACAATTTAAGCAATCTGCAACATGCGTCTCATTTTCACATCAATCGACCCTTGCACCCGCATAGTATTGCGTTTCTCTGTACCCTCTTTCCAGGGGGAATAGAAAAATTACTGTGGGAGCCACTTGGAAATAAAAATGTATCCAGTTGGGAAAACGGTATAATGTAAGATGGGGGTACCGATCCATGTGACGGGCTGGAAATTTTTAAATTGTGTGATTCCCTTGTATCCGCGCTACGAGGAAACGAAGGAATGCACACCTCTGCATTTGAATCTATACGATTATAAAATAATGTATGTCGAGGAGGGACACCAGGGAGCCGAGTATTCCTTTCAACGCATGAGAGACGAAGTGTATGTGTTGCCTCGTAAACAACAAAATATGATGAATGAAGTCAAGAAAACAAAACAAGCATGTGCCATGGACCACAAGCTGATATTAAGGTCAAAGATGGATGAAATGCAAGCGAAAAACGACCAAAAGCTCAACGAGATGAAAGCGAGAAACGACCTCATGGAAAGGGAAAGAGATTTGATTCAAAGGGAAAACGACGTGTTGAAAAAGGAACTTGACGTGGTGAAAAAGGAACTTGACGTGGTGAAAACAAACGAAAATGAGTTGAACGCTAAAGTACAAAACATGTCAGTTGAAAATAAAATATTGAAAGATTTGTTGCAAAGAAAAAGAGTGGACAGAATCTCTTCTAATACATGGCGTTGGAAAAACAATAATGTAAAAAGGTTGGTTCGACCTCGTTCAGCCATCTCTCAACTTTCGAGTTTACTAGCAAACCTTTGAAACTAAATCATGTAAGCTTCTCTAAAAAAAAAAAATTTTTTTTTTTTTTTTTTTTTTTACAGAGGTAGGATGTTTTAAACTTTTTGAGCTCTTCAATCTGCTGAGAGTTTGGTTGTCAATATTATTTGCTCCTGAAAGATATTTTAAACTTGCCTCACATTCTTTTTTTGGCTTCTGCAATATTTTATTTTATTAGCCTTCCATTGTGAATCTTACACAATGTTCCAGGCACAGTCTCAAAAAATGTGTCAACCTTCCATTGTGAATCTTACACACAATGTTCCAGCCACAGTCTGAATTAATGTGTCAGAGTTTTTTTTTCTTGTCGTTTCCAAACCCCCCAAATGGAAGAATGATTCCTGGTTCCGAGCTATGCTCCTTTCCAGCAAACATTCTCCCATGGCTGTTCCAAACCATAAATTATTATAATATATGGAATGTCACCATGATTTGCTTTTTATCTTTCACATTTTATTGGTCTTACATCTTGCACAATGTTCTAAAAATTGTGTCAGAGTTTTTTTTTCGGGTCGTTTCCAACCTTGACTCTGAGAGTAGCCCAAAAAAATGGGAGATGAATGACTGGTCCCGAGCTATGCTCCTTTCCAGTCATCCATCTCCCATTTCTCTGGGGAATCCCTGTCCCCCTCCTCTACGAGGCTGCTCGTATGGGGTTGGGCGCCCTGCAGAGAGGACAGGTATTCCTCACCTCCAGGTGTTGCAGTAAACACGCATGTGAAATATAGGGCCACAATGCGTCTTTTCTGGCCAATGCATTGGACTCAGACAGATGGAACACGTCTCGGGTATTTGGAAGACGCTTTCGGGCCATTTGAGTGCAAAACAGCCATCCAAGACGGCTTGAGCCAAGAGAATCCAAGGGGCCAACGGTCGAGGTCCATGTCGCCTCCAGGCCTTGTACGCCAATCGGTATAACTTGGGAAGGGCCAAGACCGTCCACAGAGCTTGCAGAAAGGCCCCCTTGCCTTGGGCCGCCTGCTGTTCGAGGTAATCACTGTAAAGTTCGGAAGGTTCAGAAGTGGTGAGACATTCGAAGGTGGGCAGGTCGTCGATGGGCTCGGGATGGGGAAACACTTTCCGTAAAAGGTCTCCCAGGTCCACGGGGAAAGAGCAATGACGTTGGACGGAGTGAGAGTCTGTAACTTGGCTCGAAACTGCATCATAAAAGTAATGTACTCGGCCAAATGGGCCTCGTGGTATTCGGCCAGGTAGACTTGAAAGGTTTTGTCAGACTCCATTGTCTCGTATGAGGCAAAAAGGCGTCCGAATTGTGCTTCTGACAGATGAGCGACGCGCAGGAAGTGCTTTTGGATTGGCTAGACAGGAGGAAGTTCCTGTGAGGGTCATGTCCGTTCTTTCAAAATGGATTGCATCATCTTCGGGAAGCCCTTCCCGCCGGAAGCCAAGCAAAGGCACCTTTCAAGGTGGCAGAAAGAGTAGGGAGTGGATCCACGGGGCCCTGTCTCCAACATTGACAGTGAGCTCGTGTCAAACATTCGAGGGAGTGTAAAGAGCAGTCCCGTACGACGACATGATTGAAGCGTTTCACGATAAAATAGTGTTCGGGGGCGTCAAAGACATTAAAACAATGGCAAGTGTCGGGTCCTTCCGTGCAGGCATCTGCACTATAGACAAAATCGGAAAGAAGGAGTCCATGCTCGCTCAAGACCACCTGGACGGGAGTGGGAAAGTGGGTCGCGAGTTGTTGAAATTTCACAATCCCCGCTAAACGTTGCAAGCGTCGTCTATAAGACGACCAGCGTGAGACGTTGTCTCGCAAACCTGTGAGAATGTTTTTTTCCAATTCACCCAGGAGAGAATCGAACGAGGTCATCATGAAGAGAATAAGAAATGTTGACAACAGAGCAAACCAAATGAAAGCTCGAGAGGAAGGCTCAACCTACTTTAAAAACTCTCCAATCTTTCTTAAAAAAAAAATTTTTTTTTAAGAGATTGGTTGTAAACTTTATTTTCATCTGATAGATGTTTTAAACTTTATTTTTGCTTCTGAAAGATATTTCAAATTTTATGTGCGTCTGACAAATATTTCAAACTTTCCCCTTCTGAAAGATATTTCAAACTTTGTTTGCGTCTAAAAGATATTTCAAATTTTGTTTGCGTCTGACAAATCTTTTAAACTGTGTTTGCGTCTGACAAAACTTTTAAACTTTATTTGCGTCTGACAAATCTTTTAAACTTTATTTGCTTCCGACTGAGGGTTTGGGAAACCCACTCTGGATCACGTCATACTTCCTTTGCCAACGTTTACTATTTTCGTCCGTCCAATGCATGGCCCGGGGTAAATAGTGTTGTCCAATCTCTAAAATTTGTTTCAATCGTGCTTCGGTGGGTTCACCGTGCATCACTCGTTCTTGAGACACCATCGATTCCAATAAAACGTGAATCACACAATCATGAGGGGGCTCCTCTCCCCGAGAACACACTAAACAATCTTGTTCTCAATAGCATGCATCCGAAACAACAGACATGGTCGGACACAATAAATTGAAAAGAAACAAAATTTCAAAGCACCCTACACCAGACGAGTAAATGAAATGAGGGGGTGGTAGAAAGCTTTTAAACTTTGAAAGAACACGGAGTTGTAATACACGCAGCACTCGAAGAGAACAACTCTAGCTAGAAAAGAAATAAATTTATCCTTTAAAAAAAAAAATTTTTTTTTTTTAGAGAGAGAGAATGTTTAAGAGCAAACACTTTGCAGATTACATTTAAGAGCAAACACTTTGCAGATTACATTTCAGAGCAAATAATTTGCAGCTTCTCTTTTTCAACATGACCGACAAGGACGATGTATTGAGCCTGTTATCCACCCCTGGTTCCCCTTTGCCCTCCATGGCTTCTCCTTCACACCCAGAGTCTTCTCATGAGCCCCAAAACTAAACTCTCCCCAAGACCCTCGACGACGACGTCGTTTCTCCTCGTCTCGACGACGCCCTCCTTATGCTTATCGATTTCCCCAGCACCACGCTCAAGTCTTTTTCCATACGCACGGTCTGGCCGTGTTGTGTCTCCGAGACCATGGTTTCACGCTCACCAACGGGGTCGTCTCGTATGCTTCGGATCACGTCGGGGCGCATGAAGTGTTCAACTCTTTACATTATCTCAATGTCGGCACCCTCTGTGTGACCGATTCTCGTTCCAAGCAAGACTTTAAAGACATTCAAGCAAAATGGAGCGCTTTCAGTACTTTCAAACGCATCCCCGTCATGCTCTTGAAATCCCATGCACGAGGCGAATGTCCCTTTTGCCACCAGACGCAATGTCATCGTTGGATTGCTGTGCAAGGCATGTGTGCCATTCTCCACCAACCTCTCAACCCCATTTTTCACTCGCATCCGGCCTGAAAAACGTATAAAAGGAGGACGCGGGTCGACGCTTCTCGTCAGTTTGCAGCATGGATGCCTTCCCAGAGCACCTCTCCTCAACCGTGGTGCCCGTGACGCTGCCCGAGAAACCCGATGCGTTGGAATGTGCCGCTCAACAGGGCCAGGTGCGAGCGGGCATCATCTACAAGGAGCCTCACGCCAAACGCGTGTTTACCTTATTTCGTCAAGATCCGTGGTACCACCAAAAGACGTTGATGGACAATTTCAAGCGGGCCGTGCTGGAAGCCAAGCACGTCAACGAATTTCGACCCAACGCGATTCTGTGGGGAAAAGTGTCCAAAAGCCTCTTGAAAAATCCAGATCGTTTGCTCAAAAATACCGACAAGAGGATGGTGTACATCTATGGCAACATGTTTTTTTTTTGAAAAAAGACTTTACCTTTGGGTTGAGAACGGTGCACCCCGGAGAAGTGCATTTCATTCAAACGACGCAGGTGCCCCTGCTGCTCTACGAACTGCCCCCTTCCAGTCTCCAGTGTCGAGCCCGACCCAACGTGAACGAGAAGAGTTTCGAGCCCTACGACCAAATGCTCTACCATCGGATCATCTTGGAGCCACACACGGCCTATCCGATCCCGGCGGGAACCCACTATTTGCTGTTGACGGTTCAAAAAACCGTTTTTGGTCTGGACCTGATCCCCGAATCCCTGCTCCCTCAGCTCCTTCAGAAGGGATTTCACCTGGGAGATTTTCGGGAAAAAAAACGTTGGATCAAATCGCCTACAAGCTACCGTCTCCAACCCCAGTGCTTGTACTGAAGCGATCTGGGGAGGAGACGCGCCCCTCCAAGAAACGAGGATGCATCCAGAGACCTGGGCCTGTGCAGATTCCACAACCTGAGCTACTCTATCTCCAGCCTGTGCAGATTCCACAACCTGAGCTACTCTATCCTCACCTGTGCAGATTCCAGAACCTCAGCTCCTCTCCGCCACCGTGCAGATTCCACAACCTGAGCTACTCTATCCTCAACCTGTGCAGATTCCAGAACCTCAGCTCCTCTCTCCGCCACCTGTGCAGATTCCAGAAAGTGAGCCGATTCCAGAACCTGAGCTCCTCTCTCCACCACCTGTGCAGATTCCAGAACCTGAGCTCATCTCTCCAGACCCCGTGCCAGAGCCCGAAGCTGCTTGGCTCGACCAACTCCTAACGTCCTTCTCTGGACCCGAACCCTCGGAGCTCCACCTGGTGCCCTCGCTCTTTGATGAAAACAATGAACTAATCACCTTCCTGGAGACTTTTGAACACGATATGGCGATGGAGCCCCTGGACTTGTCAATGCCCAAACTCTCCCCTTGTATCCGACCCTCTGTTGGATTTAAAGCCATGCAACCTCTGAATCTATCTTGTAGAGTATGATCATGATCAATAAAAAATGATTATTTTTTAAAAAACACAAGTCTCCTTCTTTGTGTCCGAATGATACAACATTTATTGGACCCGTTGCAAACAAAAAATATTATTATTTTTTAAAAAACACAAGTCTCCTTCTTTGTGTCCGAATGATACAACATTTATTGGACCCGTGTCCAACAAAAAGTATTATTTTTTAAAAAAGCAAGCCTTTTTCTCTTTGTGTCAGAATGATCCAACATTTATTGGACCAGTGTCGACATCGCACGACGATCGTGTTTGGCAATTTGGGTCGCTGGCCCGATCGAGTCACGTATTACGAGCACGACTATCCTTACACCATCCTCTTTGAACCCAATTTCGGGGTGCACGTGCCTCGGTCGTTTGGAAAGACCGTGGTCGTGTTTACCAGTCATTTGGATTTGACGTGGGATCCAAGCGTCGAGTTGAGATTCTTTCAACTGGGTCGTCCCCCGTCTTGCCGAGTTTGGGAAGCCCATCAACCTCACAATAAGGAGGCCTATACGTTGAATCTCACAAACTGCACGCGCCTAGCAGAGGTGTACGTGAGACTATTAACGTAGTTGGATGATTGGGAAATGCATCGAGACGACCACCTTCCTTGGCACCTTGTCATGCCCCCGGCTTGGAAACGGGCGTTGGAACCCCACGTGGAACGCTCGCATCGCAAGGCCTTGGAATATGGGATTCCAGTTGACGTCACGCTCCTCGAGCCTATATAACGCCAGCATCTAGCCAGCAGAATCATTCTATTTCAGAAGGAGCAGCATGACTATCTATTTTGCTCATGCCAAATACTTTCTCCACCAGGGCAAGCCAGTGCCCATCGAGTTGTCTATTGCCACCCTTCCCAAGAATGGCAGTGATCCTCAAGTGCTCTGCATTACCGTCAACAGTGACGGATTCGACTCCACGCCCCGAGACATGCGATACAATGCCTGCAAAAACGCTCGTCTTCGTCTGGTACGTCCCTTGCCCAAGAGTGTGCCTGTAGACTACCTACCCTATTGCGTGAGGGGCATGGTGGACCCAGGAGGTCTCATTGTCGTGAAAAGCTCCAAACAGCAAAAAAATTTTAAAGAGTTGGGACTCGTCACCGTATGTTTGTAGATGCTGCCCAAATTCAACACCCTTTGCGATGGTAACTTTCCCAACCCCATGCGTGTCTCATTGCACCATGCTGAAATCTTTTCAATTTGCAAAATATCTGCAGCAGTTTCAAAATTTGCACTCGGAATGGAAGGACAAAGTTTCAGCTTTGATAGAGTGAAAAAAAATTGCCCAATGGTCCAAAAAAAGGGGGACCGAGTCGACACCAAAGTCGACTCGGTCCCCCTTTTTTTGGATAAAGGAAGGTGCCAAGGTTGGAGAGCCTCTCTTTTAAAAATTTGTACTTTTTACCAACCACTTGTATTTTTTTGCATGTCAATGTTGAATAGCCGATAGAAATATCATGATATGGATTGCCAGCCAATTGGAATCGATTCACGTGACCCACCAGAGTATATTAGGTGAGCCATCCGCCGCCCTTCTCTCAAATGCACCATGTCTCATCTAGCCTTTTTTGCTCATGCCAACGTGTTTCATCGTGGGGGTAAGCCTGTCCCCATCGAAATCTCCATTGCCAGCATTTCGGAGGATCCACAAGTCATGTGCATCACCGTGGATCATTCCAATTTGAGGACGACCTGGAAAGATGACCGGGTCAATCGGTATATCAACGAACGTCTCCGTCTCAAAAGCCACCTGCCTGGATCCGTGCCCCTCGGAATACCTCAGCTTTTTGCGTCAGGGGTAAATTTGGTCAGCTGCGCAAGGCAATCGAGGCCTCATCGTGGTCAAGGGAACCGACCAGCGCAAACTCTTTGAGCAGCTGGGGTTGTTTACCATCAGCTTGGAGACGCTGCCAAAGTTCCAGGATCTCCATGACCGTACGCTACCGATCACCTCACGATAGGTGCACGAAAATTATGACATTTCCGAGTGCACCATGGTCAAATCTTACCAGTTTGCGCGTTATCTACAGCATTTCAACAAGCTGCAGGCCGAATGTCAGAAACAAATGGCTGATTTAGTGGA
>BMAO01019044.1:0-12634 GCA_019973975.1 Trichonephila clavata
ATGTTTTCGTGATATTTAAAATATTTTCAATGCTTATAATATTTATTTTTATAGACCATCTGAAAATAAAACTTTTTATCTCTCTAATCTAAAAAGTTCTGCTTAGCGTGCGTAAGTATCATTTTCTATTTTTATCAAGAAAGATATAAGAATTTTTTTAGGTATTATAATTCTATAATTTTGCCACAAGCATTATATTCCTTACAAATATTTATTTACTACCATTTAAGCAAGTTATTACATTATCCAAGATACAATAATCAATTTCTAATTACGATTGAACATTATTATAACTTTTACAACACTGCGTGTAACTTCCCAATATCATCATTGTAAGCAGTTTGACCACCATTATGCCTAAGAAAACACAATTATTTAAGAACAGCAAATCTACATGATTCCGAAATTGTATTAAATGTGCAAAATTGGGTTTAGTTCATTGAACACAAAGAACTAACTCTAGGTATCGATCGATTCCGATCAGAGACACCGACTTGGCGATTCATCATCTTTGGATTACCGTTACAGACTAATTGGGTAATAAATTTAGCCTATTTGCCAGACATGGCTCTTTTATCGGGACTCCTTTGTGGTGGTCTGGTGCTGTCTACTCGCTGTAAAAGAAACGGAATGGTAATTCATTTAATCGCGTATGATAATCTTATTTAGCGTTTGTTTGATCAGCCGAAAAAGGCACTCGATTTCGAAGGGGCTTTTTTGTCTTTTATTAGAAATTTTTTTACTATTTTATATAATAAGGGGTGGGAGAGAGAGAAAATCATTTGCATTCTCCTTTTTTTTAATTCATTACATTTCTTTTTCGTTTTTTTTACTATATTAAGTCATTTGGATTATTTTATGATGTTACGCAAAAGAGCAAAATAAATTAAATTATTCATTAAATGGAACTCATAAACTTGTTTATTCAATTAAGTGATTACTGATAATTATAGCAGAGGTCTGCTTGAAGCAGGTTTTCTTTGAAGATACAAATAGAATTTCTTTATTCGTTCATATACACCCCTCTCTCTCTCTCACCTTCTCTCTTAGTATGTTTAAGAGAGAGCTCAAATGTTTAGGCTTCAGCAAGATTTAATCTAAATTCAAAAAATAGGGAACAATTGAAATAGCATTAATGTTAAATAAAAGGATTTTGTAAAAAATACGTAAGAAAAAGAGTTATTAAAATTTATTTTTTAAATATCTTGATGTTTTTCAGAACAATGAACAACAATGTCAACAATTATGTAATCAGAATCTTAGTTACAAGCCATATTTTTACTGCCACAGTTTTGTACACTCTAATTTATAAGCAATAATGGTATCAATTAAACGGTTAGAGCATACATTCAAATTTTGGTCTGGAGAAAATGTTCTCCACAACTGTTTCAAAGATTTTGTCCCTTAGGATAGTAGTCTCCAAAGTGGGATACGCCAAATAAGTAGATTCATTATATATTTTTAATACTTTATCTCTTTAGAATTGATAACTAATTTACAGTATTTTTAGTGCTATTCTTCTAGTATTATGTTTATAAGCTTAATATTTATGGAATTTCATTCTTACTCTATTTTTCTTCTTTTCAGTTCAGTAGTATAGGAAAATATAGGGAAAGGTTGGCTGGCCTTAAAATTGTTTGATCTTACAATCTGATTTCCTAGGGCTAAGAATACTGCTGAGGTTATCTTACTTTTATCTCGCTATATTTCTATTTATTGCAATGGGCTTAATTCATGACGTTCACATGAAAGACATTCACATGCTCAATTCAAGCACTGAATTAAATACTGACATTAAACTGATTGTACCTGTTGTTTATATTTGGAAAATTTCAAATTTTATGGTTGGTAAAAATGTTCAAATGCTGATGGAAAAAAAATTCTTCAAAAAGATTTAAAAATTTTAAAAAATCTTATTTTATGATGTATTTTTTAGTAAAATGTGTTTTTTATATTAATTGCGTCACTGTTGTTGTCAAATATGTACTTTCTACGAGAAAAGTTTAGCAAAGAGCAAAAGTTGGCAACAACAAAGAGCATCAATGTCACGTCACCGTGTGATTGGGGGTGACGTCACATGGGTTTTTGAACTGATTGGGGCTAGAAGCACGTGGTTGTCATTATCATGTGACTATGACGAAACATGAATTTAGCCCATTATGTTTTATTAGAATTATGGCACAATTTAGTATACTTGTTATAGTTGTTTTAGACTTAGAGATACGTGATCACAAAAAAGTTTGGAGACTTTTAGGATATAAGACTCTTTATTACCTTACATTTTTATAAAAGTGTTTTATTTATCTCTACCGGAATTTAAAATAATAAGACTATTCATATCGCTAAAATGTTAAAACAAAATTTAGAGCCTCTCACCATTTGTGACATGTGGACTTATGTTTATTTTTTGAATGCAAAACAGTAATTATGTGAAATGTAAATGTAAAATGTTGTGTTACTTCGCATTTTTCTTGCCGTAATCTGAAACAATGTTTAAAGAACTTAAAATGGTTATTGCATTATTAAATGGATCTCAATCCATGTGCAAACATAAGCCTTTGAATGTCCCGAAATAAAATTTGCATTATTTAATACTTTCGTAATTAATAATTATTAATTTAGTATAATTATCGGCACTACTAGTATATCAGTAAATATACTAAAGCCTTCCATAAAGAATTTTGAAATATTTAAAAAAATAAATCTGTAGTTATACAGTTTTTTTTCCTTCGGATATCCCACGCATATATAGATTTAAAATTTGTTTTATTAATTAAATGTTGACAATGTAATGAGGGAAAATCTGAATCGAAATAATTCGTTAAAAAAATGTGTTTTAATCAAATCTTTTTACTTTAATGCTATACAGTAGCGCTTCTCAAACTTTTTATCGCCACGGACCGGTCAATGTTTGATAACTTTAACACGGCCCGCTGAAGGGAGGGCGACGTTGATTATTTGTATTATTTTGATTTAATTTTAATTTTTAATTGTATTTAAAAATGCCTTTAAAATAATATACATTTACACTAAAAAATGAATATAAAGTGGTTTTAACAGAGAATATAAAGTGATTTCTGTGGTAAGTCGCAACAACTCAAAATAAATACACCATAGTAAATAAAATGGAAATGATTTAATGTCCATTGTGCGGCCCTGTACCATTTGATTCACTTACAGTACCGGTCAGCATCCCGGTGGTTGGGGACCACTGCTATAGACTCTATGCAGGTTATTGCCGAATTTGACCGACTAATTCTGAGGGGTGATAGTAGGAAGCATGGGGATGACAAATCCGCATAGAGCATGGGATCAAAAACCACGTATAGTCGGAGTAATTCTCAAAAACAGTTATGAAGAGTGAAATGTCAATTGACATGAAAAGAGGTAATAAGAGGTACGAAATACATTTGTTAGCATGCTTACGATAAGAACAATTCATCACAGCTCGACGTCAGAAGCACAATGATAAGTGATTACCACAGGAATTGTTCCAAGTTGTGGCCGCTTAGGTCATAGCATAGCGGGCACCGAAGGACTGCCGGACGCGTTCAAACAAATCCGATGTGCTGACGATATCAGCTGAAGCGACGACGATACGTATCCGGAGATCCTCCATTGTAGCCACTGACGTCTCATACACAAGCGATTTCAGGTGGCCCCAGAAGAAGAAATCCAGGGGATAAGGTCTGGGGAGCGTGGATACCAAGCAACAGGCCCATTGTATCCAATCCACCTCCTATCATATGTAGCTTGGAGGTGGTTACGCTTCGCAATCTAAAAAGATGTTGGTGCACTATCGTGCATGAACCACACGATTTCGTGCGCAGTGGCCGCTACTCCCTGCAGCAACTCCGGAGAAAGTAAGAAATTTCATACGAGCAGGTTTCTTCAACCTTCTCCCGGCATTCCAAATCTCCGCATTTATTTGGCCTCTCGCCTCATCTGGTCTCATCGTCATCCCAACGGCTACTATATTATAAAGATTTTCAAAGACTAAACGGGGTTTGAGACCCCGTTTTCTTTGGTTATTTGTCATCCAAATGCTGCCTTTATCACCCCTCTGAATTTGTCAGTCGAATTCGGCAATACCCTGTATATTATCAATGTTAATAAATAAGTTAAATTTTTTTCCCAAAAATGGTAACAAAACTTCGAAGATAAAATCTTAAAAGAGTTTATAAAATATTCAAATGAATACTATTATTTTAAAATTTTAAACTTTAAAGTATCCTTTTCGAAATGTAAAAAGAAAAATATAAAGTATCCATTTTAACCCGGCACTTCTCGCGCAGGATGTGTCATACCCACCGTCTAACCTTTTTCAACGCTCCTTCTAAGCCTTTTTTGGAAAATAGATAGTTTCTCGTCTAGCTGACTTTATGTTCTTATCCTTTGAGGGGCCTTAGCTTGTAGGCGAATTCTAAATATATATTTTTGGATATCGCTCTTTCGGGTAATTCGCGTGAATCACCGTTACAGTTCTGAATGCATGAGCACGTTTTAAATCTTCCTTATGCTATGACATATTATGCAGTTATGATGAAGAAAGGTGATATTTTTAAGTATAATTTAATAGATACAGTATTTAATAGTAATTTAATATTACAGTATTATAATTTTTGGATGAAGAAATTCTATTCGCGGTTATGATGATGAAAAATCAAATGATGAAGAATATAACAGTAAGTATGATTCCTCCACCGAAATCGATCCAGGAAACATTGTGGAAAATAAATGTTTTATATGTAAGACACAAAAACATTTGGAGAAAACATAATTTTAAAGGAGAAACTAGTACACATCTTATCCACTATCAGATGAATTTTGGGGAAAAAACTATTGCTGGAACAATAAGAGAAAATAAAAAAGAAATTCGAAAATTTTTGAAGTTAAATAACAGAGAATATTTAGTTTTAAAAAGACTCAGAGATTTAAAAAATTAAGATCCAGCGAAAAAACATCGCACTAACTCACGACGAGATAAAAGGAGTGTATAAACAATGCACTAAATAGCCTTATAAAAAGAACAGAAAAACTAAATTTACGTTTGAAAAACGTAATAAACGTATTGCATATTTCCTACTTTTCTTCCTTTTTAACCTTTGTATACAAATTTTACGGTAAAACCACCATGTAAACATCCTTGGATATGAACACCCTGCGCGATAACTTTAGGTCGTTTTTTTCGCACGAGTGATGGCCGGGTTAAATGGAGAGAAAGATCGGTACAGTAATCATCTTTTTTTAAACGATATCCGAGAAACAGATACAGTATGTAAGATCTTAAATTCGTAAAATTTCTTGTTTTATTGAAATATATTTACTATAAATATATTTCTGAAAGTATTTATACAAAGGCGTTTACAAACGACTTAAGCATCAAATTAAAATGTATTCATACAAACTCATAAAATTTATAAATTCATTATCTGATAATATAACGGTTTTTTCATTTTTATGTCGCCCATCCGGTATAGTGGTTAGCGACGCTGACTGTTGTGCCGTAGGGCTTTGGGTTCGAATCCCGGAGAAGACATGGATGTTTGTAAATGTATAGTGCCTTCGCGCGGCATGGGGGTACTCTAAATAGCCGTCGAGCCGCAAGTCCTCTCGTGGGTTGGTGAAGGGAAGAGAGATGGGAAACCCCTGACCACTCCCAGGGTGTTCTCCCTCAAAATTGGGGTGGAACCGAGCCAAATCGTACTGTCACCTGCACGGTGCTCAAAGCTACGGCTAATGACAGGCGTACAATCTAGCCCGATACCATGATGAATTTCTTCGGCCTTGATCTGACTACGTCAGACAGGTGATATTAGCAACAACAACATTCATTTTTGTGCATAGATTAAAAATAACTCTAGTGCATTCTTTGTAATTATTCCCATCAAGATAAATTTTTATTTTTAATATTTTTTATATTAGTAATTATATGTTCAAAGAAAGGAACAGCCTGTCCGTTTATAAATATTTTTGATGCACTTCAAATCTCTCTAAGCTCAAAGCACTGGTGTTATTCTGATGTGAAAGTTTAAAGAGTATCAAAATAAATATTACACCAGAGGAGCATTGTACAAAAAAGGAAACTGAAGCTATTATTAAGGCAAAAGGTACTCGAACAATTCAGTTATTTTTGGGAGCAGATTTAGTTCAAATTTACACAGATGGTTCATCATCTGAGACTATCCAACAGGTATTCGCATCACTCTATCAAATGGGACAACTATACTACAAAGACATGGAGCAGATAACATCGCTTCCAACTTCACATGAATCCAGGATTCGTGAATTCTGAAATCCAGGAGACCTTGAGTATTTACATCGACTTAAATGATAATGATAAAGCCAGATGTCTCAAAATTTATTGGGACTTTAAGGCCACCCTAGAGGCAATATTGCAAGGACATCCAAAACTCACCCACGATGTACACCAACACCTAGAAACAATCAACCAGATGTATGGGAAGACATGTACTCTGCAATGAATGCCTGCACATGTTGGAATCGATGGAAACGAAACAGCCGATAAACTGGCTAAAAAGGCAAGAAATCTCAACAACTCAATCCCCGTCACTCTTGAAGATGCTAATATTATTGGTAGATATAGACTCAAAGAAAAATCTATTAAGAAAGACCATCAGATAAGTGAATTGATGCAAACAGAGAAATTACAAAGACCATTACTAGATTGAGAACTCGCCATTTTGGAGGAATGAAAATTAATAAAGATAGTACCAGATCATACCGAACTTATAGAAACTGCTCCAAAACGGACCTTTCTCCAGAACACATCTTCACTAGTCCGGCAATACTTGCAACTCTTCAGAGCAGAGGGAATTTCCTTTCCAGGAAGAATTGTATAGAGAAAATATTGTGGAACTGGCAAAAGTTGTGATTTCCACAAATGGACCAATTTCATTTCTCAAAAGACACGACACTAACGAAGTTTAAAGAGTGGGGTGCTGTCACTTGACTGTGGTTCAAAATTAAAACACCGTCGCAAATACCCTTCATTAAGTTTCGAAATGCGAATTTTACATATTAGTCAATCAATATTTTTATCGTATTTACGAACTTTTATACAGAAGAGTATACTTCTTTCATTATTAGTTCTTATGAAAATTTAACTCATTTAACCCCAGCCATCACATTTCTTTCCATAAAATAAAAATACATAACAAAAATGTTTGATCTATACTTTGAATATCTATAATTTGAAGTACTTTATTACGAAATATTAATATTACTTAATACTACTCTCTCTCTCTATTACTGTTTTTACTTAATACTTAATTTTACTAAGTACTTAATATTATAAAGTATTAATTTTAATGGAATTAAACATTGAATTATTTTAAAACGAAGCTATTTTAAACAATGATTCAATATTTCTACTTAAGGCTTCGTAATAATTTTAAATCTTGAATGTTTAAAATATAAGAAAATCTTATTAAAGTCGATGGAAAAACTGAATAATATTATTAGAAAAGAAGGAATTTTGTATTACAAAATAAACACAAAATAATTCCCATACATTGCATGATATATTGGAAATGCAATAGTTTAATTTTTAGCCTATTTTTTTAAAAAATTCAATACAGAGCTGTGATGGGGAAGCTAATGAAGGAGAAGTAACCGTTCGTACTTGACAGTGGTGGAAAATTACGAAGTCCAACTTTAATAGCCGTCATTAAATTAGTGTTCGGGTATGATGCTTAAAAAACTAAGTTCAACTTTTGTTAGTCACGTTATGTGTTAAAATAATGCTACGTAAAATTTAATTTGCGTTAAAGTTATGTTAAAATTAAAATTACGTCATGTGTTTAAGAATCCGTGAAGTATACTTTCAGTACCGTAATTCTGCAAAAATGTACAAACGAATATTTTTTTTAATATTTAGTTTCCTTTATTGTTAGATTAGAATACACGTATAAAATTGTTTTCAAAATATTATTACAATAAAAAAATAACTTACAAGTAAATACGATATTTTGGCAAAAAAGAACATATAATTACCTATTTTCACATACACACACACACAAAACCTTCTTCTTTTCTGAAAAAAATGCTTTTATGATAATAATAATTTTCCTATACATTGCTCAGACCTTTGTACAGAGCCTGAACTAGGATTTTTGAAGTGCATTTATCTATATTTTAATACATCAGAGTGAAAAAATTTTAGCAAGAAACACTGATTATTATTTCAATAGGTAGTAACTCTAAAAATAAAGTAATTTTTTCAAAACTCCTTGTTGAGACTCTCCAGAGATATCTTAAACAAAATGTTATCATTATAGAAGCATTTTTCATTAAAGGAAATTGCTTTAAAAATAGGTAAGTCTAAGTTCTTTTTTTACCAAAATAGTGTGTATTTAAAGAATTTTCTATTTTATTAACATTCTTAAAACAATTTTATACGTGTATTCTAATCCGAGTAGCGCTAATTTTTTTTTTTTTAATTTTCGTTCGTACACTTTTGCAAAATCACGGTTCTGATACCTTAAGTTAATAACGAAAAACTCACATATAATAACATACATTAATTTCAACCTATCGTTTTCTTTTTAATTGTTAAAATGTTTTATAAATTGTCAAAATTAGATAATGAAACGCGAATCAAGTAATGGAAATTGCTTTAGATAAAGTTTTTAGCTAAAATACTTTACAATTATGAAACGTATTCTTTCCCTTTTTACTTTATCTGTAAACATATAATTCGTATAATTATTTTTAAAAGACATGTTAGTAGCATTATTTGGTTGAAATGTATATAATACAAATTAATGCAGTTATGTATATGTTTTTTTATTAAAAGTTGAATCTGATATAGTACTTCAAATGACACAAATTAATCATTACATGAAAATCCAATCCAATCATTTTTTTTCAAAATTTATCCAATAAATACATTGAATCAATTTTATTTACGCTTATAAAGTTATGAAATTTAATTGTACTTACTCTATGAATTCAGTTCTAAGCATCAAAACAAATTTTAAAAATTACATGCTACTAGTTAAATATATAGTTTATCTCTCTCATATAGAAGCAAGTAGTCAAAAAATAAGTAGTGATCATGATTCTAATGTCCGTTTTATGTTAGTATGTAAATTACGTAATGTTATGTAAATTAAGCTTGAAAAACTGAGATTCAATATAATCTATTTACTTAAAAAGCATTAGTTTATTGAATTTTTATTAAGTTAATTTAACGAAATGAGAGACTCTAAAGAATTTTTCTTCACTTATATAATGTTATTTTAAAGAATGCAGGCTAAATTTTATTTTTAAATAATTCCACAACCTTTTGGGTTTTTAATAATTTTTTTATAAATGTGCGTATTTTCAAAAGGCTTATTAAATATGAAATCCTATTTAAAAAAAGAACTCAATTAAAGTATTTCATTACAAAAGCAATACAAATTTTATACAAAATTTCATTTGTTTTAAACCGCAGAAAAATAAAAAATATTCAATTCAATTCAATTAAAAAACAAAAACACAAGAAGCTAGCATTTTTTTAAAGGAATACAGTCCTTTAAGATAAAATGCAGTTCATATATGTATTTTCAGCTTAAAAAATCAATTCATACTCTTGAAAATTACTTTCAATATAATATAAATATGAAATCTTTCTAAACTTCTAAATTATATTTTTCCATAATATCGTACTCTAGAAGAAAATACATTTAACATTCATCACACATTTTTATTCTTTAAAATAATTCATTGTTAGAATAAATTTCTCGCTAATAGATACTCAAATCGAAGAAAAATGCTTTGAGTACAATACAATAAATTGAACGGAAACTACTTTACCTGATTGCATGGTGAAAATAATAAATGAACTCGTCATTATCCATGTTGCATCATCCCAAGATATGTTTTTGATGGAATCCGATGGATTGTTTGGAGCAAGAGGACTTGTTGCATTTAACATGTTGATGAAATTATTGAGCACTTACAATATCCACAAAAAACTCAATTCTAAAAGAATCAAGAATCAAATGCTGGTTTTCAGAGTAACACCCTTCGCATTTCCTTGGTCATGGAATTTTTTGCTCAGGAACCTTTTTTCAGAATTATTCCTTCTGCTTTATGAGGTTTTCTCAAATCGGGATTTTATTTTTGCATTGACACACATAGAAAAAAATTCTTTTTCACTTTTCAGGATGGTAAGATTTTGCGAGTGATATATACCTAATGTGTGTGTATTAGATCTACTGTTACCTTATAGGATATGAGTAAAAATCAACAGTTGTCACTTCAAATAGCTGTGGTTTGAGAATTCTTTGATATTGCACATGATATATCTAGACTCTTAAAGGAGATAAATGTCTAGAAAAAATAGTTTTGTCGAAATAAATGTAGGTTTCTCACCAAAAGTTTTCAAATATTAATATTTCCTTCACAAAAGTTGACTTTTAGCACCAAAATTGCTCATTTCGAAGCCTCTTAAAAACGCGGGTCTGTTAAACGAAATGAAATATTGAAACTCAAAGACTACTTTAAACATTCTATTTAGAGGGTTGAATATAGGTTTTTTTTTAAATTTTTTCTTTAAAAAAACGATATAATCTAGCAAAATTCTTTTCTTATGAGACGTAGGAGTAAAATATTATTTCAAACTTGAGTATTTATACATTCTTAACTGAAACCAAAAACAAAAAGAATGTTTTGAATTCAAAACATTTATTTTACTTTAAATAGTTATAGAATCTGCGCGAGTTTAAATTTTTGGAACTTTTTAATAAGTTGTTAAACACTTTTCGCTAATTTATTTCTGAATGGAATTTTATGGTGCTGTAAATTTTAACATAATATACGGAAGAGAGTAGGAAACTCAGAAAAGGATCTTTTACTTATTTAATGTACTTCAAAAAATTAAATTAAATTTATAAACTGAATTATACATTGATACTCTATAATACGAACAGAATCATTTTTATTCAAATAATGATTGAATTATAAATTTTGGTTATTTTTATATTATAATTTTTGGGTTGATGCTAAAAGTTAATGACAAAGCAGTAAGCACTTTTAAATTAATGATGATTTTTTATCTATCTGAATAGAAAGTAAAATATCGAAATCATTTTTTAAAAACTCTTATCAAGAATATCGAAATATTTAACTAACGTTGAAACTTTTTTGTTTAGCTACGAAAATTTCAAATAATTTATCGTTAATAACGTTTGACAATAAAACATTAGAAGTTTAAAGGATTTAGATATCTTTTCATTTTTAATACAAATTTTTTGATAACTTTTTTTAATAAAAACATGTTCACTTAAAGATAAAGCTGAAGAATTTTAGGCTTTGAAAACATTTTTTACAGAAATATTGGTTTCTAATTTCGAATTGACTGGACCATTTTCTTAATTATTTCCTTACGGAGACTTGAAAATATATAATTTCTTCCAAAAAAATAAATTTTTTTTAAAAAAATTCTTAAAATTCCGTATAGGAATTCAAAATTATTCGTAAAAATGATTTAATATTTGTCTCTTTCAAGGGGAAAAAATTCGCTTATACGTAAACACTCACAACACAACACGTTCGAAATTGTTTGTTTTGAATATCCTCAACACACAGACAAAACACACGTGAGTCGTACACAAACGCGCGTCTTCTAAAACACTGTCTTCTAGATTTCGTCCGGCAGTCGAGCCCCTTTGGCCTGAGAGTTGTGACCAATGAGAGTCGATCGTTTAGGTGACGTCACCTCAAGCTTTATTAGTATCCGGTCGGAATGCCCGGATGTTCTCAATCAAGAAGTCGCGCCACGCGTTCTTTTTCGAGTAAAAGAAATTTCCTGGGATTTGTATGTAAATCCCTGTGTTAGTGCGTGGTTAGTTTTGCGAACGAATGATATTTTGATCGGAGGAAGTCTACAAACAAAGGCCATTAATCGATTGGGATGGAGATCAGATATAAGTTTTCCTCCAGAAGAGAATTTTCGAATGTATACTCGAAAGTTCTTTTGTGCTTTATTTTGAAATTTGTGAAGTTATTTAAGAGAGGTATTCCGTTTAATTAGTTAATTTCGGGGAGCATAAATTTGTCGCACTTTTTAAATAAAAAAAGTCCATAAAAGACATTAAAGGGAAAAATTTATAATTCGAATAAAAATTTCTTTTCTTTCAATTTTGTAATTATTATTTTATTAAGTTATTAGTCGTCACACACCCATCCCCTTTGCTGGGTATTCCGTAATAATACGTATATGACCATACAAAACCGACGTATGTTGCTTACACTGCTCGTGGAAAATTGAGTTTTACAGGGAGAATTCTTTCCCCAACATGAACTTGAAAAATAAGATTATTACAACCCTAGAAGGAACAGGGTTACCAAATTATAGATTTTATCGCCCTTGGTAACAAATTTGGCAAACAATCATATCGCTCTGAAACCACTGATTATTGTAAATGATCTGTTGAGGGGGAAACGTCAATTTGCCTACGTGTAGTCATTTACTCTTTCTTGTCCATTACAGTAGAACGTCGTTTATCCGAATCAATTGGGACCGGACACCGTTCGGATACGCGATTGTTCGGATAACCGAAAACGATTGCAATCCATACAGTATATGAAACCGGACACTGTACGAATATTGAAATCATCACAT
>BMAO01019045.1:0-89636 GCA_019973975.1 Trichonephila clavata
GTTGAAATAAATAAAATATAGAATTTAAGAGAAGGTTAGTGAAACGCGTAAGCACCCGTCACAAACTAAAATTAAAATAAATTACTGGAATTTTACAAAAATCTCAATTATAAGTGAAATTTTAGCAATATTTTTGAAAAACTTCAAATCAGTGTGAGAAAAAAGTAATTAACATATATTAGTAAGAGTATTACTAAAACAAATTAGATGCATTTATCTAGAAAATGTACTAAAATTTTAATTTTTTATTAAAATTTGAAAATTTAGAGCTGATTGAGTAAACATTATAAGAAATGCTACACTTTTTATGAGACCATTATTTAAGTAACAAGCCATAACTCAAAAATTATTCTTAGAATAAGAAGCGGCCGCGGTGGCTGAGTGGTCTAGGCATCGGATCATGGCTAGCATGTCATGGGTTCGATCCTAATACCATTAAAGATCCGCCTTGTAGGGGAGCGATGCATGTTAAATCTGTCGAGAGCTCAAACGTCCTCCCGTTGGTGTGGTAGTTAGGAGAGGGGTGTGCCAGCTCAGGTTTCGTCCGCGTCACTTTACCATGGTTCAAAATTACGTGGACCGTCGCCAAAAGCCCTCGTGTTGCTAATCAGTGCGACGTTAATATTCTCTCATTCTCTCACTTAGAATAAGAAATATTTTAGTACATTCTCTAGAAAATAACATAAATATCAAGTTCAAAAAGTTTTATAGAAATACATTCGTAATATTTTATCAGACTCGCTATGATAGATTTTGAGAAATTTAAATGCCCACTTCTGGTAGATCGAAAACCCACTTCCGGTTTTTCTAACCTTACAAAATTGATTGTAACGTGGTCTCTAGGTAGCGTAGAAACAAAACAAAGTATGTTTCGTAAAGTCAAAAGATAGCTCTATTCAATAAAATAAAAAAGCAAAAATATCTGTCTTGACTGAATTTGGTCATTTCAACGTGTTCGGATACCTTAAATTTTTATTTCCTGTTACATAAAAATACAATTTAAAAGTAGTGCATTCATTTATTCTGTATTTCCTTTGATTCTGTATTTCTTTCTTTCTGTTTTCAGTAATATTTACCTTAATTGTGCTACATTGATACATATATTTTACGGAATCAAGGACATTTTTTCATCTGTTTATACATGTAAATAATTTCAGAATTATATATTTTACTTGTGTATATGAAATTAATATGTTATCCTTTAAAGCAATCAAGCAAACATTTTGTCACATATATTGGTATAAATGTAATAGGATATATTATCTTACGTAATCCAAAAAAATTATGTTAAAGATGTTGAAAATTATTAACATTTGATTAATGTTTAACATCAGTTCAGTATAATGTTTTCTGCTTTGAAAAAAATATTTTAATTAGTTTAAAATTAGAAAATTGAGTTATGTACGGGATAATCCAATTTTTGCTGTTTCCAAAGAACAGTATTTAGTAATGTTACAAAATAGGTATAACGTTGTTAAAATAATGTTTTTTTTCAACTACACAAACCCTAGGATATAAATTGGAAGTTAACTATAAAGGTCAACTTAATGTGAACAAAAAAAACAAAGCATAAAAATGATTAAAAGCACTTATTCTAATGGAAATTAAATCCTTAATCAATAATGTCTAAAAGAATTTTTTGGTGTTTCATTTCAAAGCTGAAAAAAAAGTCGTTAGCAAATGTAGACACTAAATAAAACATTCACCAACCTATTAATTAAATGTAATTCTCACACAACGTTAAACTAGAAAGATACTTTACTGTTACATATTTTCACAAACTGTGGTACTTTTTTTCTTGAAATACTTTATCAAGAAAAGCAAAACATTTTATTATTAATAAAAAGATATACAATAAAATAAGGACAATTCTTCATATTAAAGAGGACTATTTTAAATAAGTAACATAGACGTTTATATCAATTTAAATCTGTTGTATTAAAAATTAATGACAGAACCTGAGATATAATTACTTGCTATTTCTTTTGTGAAATTATATAAAATTTTATCTAAATTTAATAATATTTTTAAATTATATAAAATTGTATCTATATCTAAAATTTTTATATTTGCTAAACAAAAACTTTAAATTTATTTTTAAAATTTAAGCTAAATTTCAAAAATTTCAAATTTCAAATTTAAAGTTCTCTCTTTTAATTACTTATCTTCTCGCATAATTCACTTCTATAAAAATAACATAAAAAGTATATTGTTGTATATTGTAAAAGTATATATAAAATGTGTAAAAACATAAAATTCTTTTATCAGTTTTTCAAAATAAAATAAAGAGATTTATTTTGACTCTAGAACATAGCCCTGTTTTTGGATTTTTTTTAGGAAGCATCCAATACTTCTCCTTTTCCTGTTAAACCTACAAGTCGAAAAGTAATGCTTTTTTTCTTCAATGAATATTCATCTTTTTGAAATAAATATTTTTTCAAGAGAGATTTTTAACTATTAAATTTTCTTCTGAAATGGTTTATCTAATTTTTACCAAAACAACAATTAATTATAACAATTAATTTTAAAAAAATCAGATACTTTTTAATTTTTAAAAAATTATTATTTATATTTTTAAAAAATATGATTTTTATTTCTAATTTTTAAAAAAAAAAAACATTAAGTCTTAACTTTCCCCCAAAAATAAATTATCATTTTTCCAATAATAATTAAAATTATGCACATTTATTTATTTTCAATTACAAAGCTTGTTTTATTTTAAAGAGGGAAGAATATACTTTTAATACTTTTACTTGAGAAAATTAAAGTTTTCATTATAAGCCTAACAATGTTCTTTTTTTATTACGTTGCTTTCTTCTTGTCATTTAAGAAATTAAATTTGAGGCAAATATATTTTGAGATTATATTCGCTTACAAAAATGAAGAAAGTTATTTGGAGTAATATAATGATCATATAAGACTTAGAAGAGGTGGATATTAATGACTACCTTAATATTTATACGCTTTCAAAAATATTTACTTTAGAATATTAATGAGAAAGAACATTGTTATAATGCTTTATTTTGAGAAATGCATTTATTCAAATAAGTTTTCTCGTGCAACATTTGCCATTCACAAACAATTTTATCTGCAAAAAGGGTGCTTTGAGAAAATATTTACCTTAAGAAGCATAGGAATTTGGTAAATAACTCTCACTTGTTTATTAAAATGCCTTAACATTTCATTTTAAATTATTTATTTTAGTGTGCTGAAAATTCACATAATATAAAGGGCAGTAAAATCACCAAAAAAAGTAATAAAGTATTAAAATAAAATTAGTAATATGTTTTGCTCTATTAGTATAGGCGTTGTTAAAAATAATGAAGACCTCCATTTATCTATATATATAACTACTATTATCAATTGCATAATAGAGAAGATACACCAAATTATTGCAGTTAGCCTACCTTTGAAATAGCCCCTTAACTTTCTAATAATAATATAATATAGAAAGATATACATTATCTAAAAGAAAGTCAATAATTGTATAATTAATGTGTTTCAAACTTATTTATTTATTTAAAAGAATATTTATTATAAATTTGTTTCAGAATCTAAAGAAAGTCTTCAATATAAACGGAATTAAATCTGTCTCCTAAATCATTGTTATATTTAGAAATAATATGCTACATATGACCACTACATAATTCTATATGATTTGTATGCAATACAAATTGCTTAAAAATTGTCTAACAACATGAAAATATATACTGTGTAAAAATACATAGGTGTTAGATATATATTTCAATCATTTAATTAGAAAAAAATTGAAATCAATATCTGAATGTCAATTACAAATGTTCAATTAAGTTTCAATAATAAGGGAGTGATAAATAAAACACAGATTTTTAAAATTGCATATTTCATACTTTTTGCTAATAAAAAAAATTAAACAATCAATAAAAATTAACTTGTAGTTTTTAAAAAACTTACTTTGATAATTATAAAATCGTATAACATTCTATTTCTATTCATTGTGTGCTAGAAATGAGGAATACCTACATCTTTATAGATATTAAAATGTGACAATCGATTCTTTGCACAGATTAATTTACAGCACTTTATAAAGAGTTCTGTCGTAGGCCACGGAAAGAAGCTTTGTTAATTGTAGATTTAAGGTATCCGACTATCATAAAATTGGGAATTTTGCAAAAATTGACATTTTGTATACTTTTATTTTATAGACCATCTTATTAGCTTTATAAAGACACCAATTTTTTTATTTTCCGTTGACTGAAACCAAAACTACAAGTGTTTTAGTGAAAGCAGATACCATTACTTTAAGAAAGTTTTTTTTTGTTTTTTTTTGTCATACTTTAAAACGTGTTTTACTCAAAATGTGTTTTTGAAAATGTTCAAACTGGACGCAGTGACTGCTTAAAAAGTTTTGAAAAAAATTAACTGCAGATTTTTGTGTAAGTTTTTGTATGATAAGAGTAAAAGTGTTTTAACCTCAGATCACAGTTTTGTTTCAAATTTACTGTCCTTTATTTGAATATAATCACTGTTTTAAGAAATTTCATATAATAATAAGGTAAAGTTCCTAGTTTTTGAAAATTAAAACTATCTCTTATCCCGAAGGTCATTTCAAAAAGGAATAACATAGCAACACAACCAAATTGAAAAATAAAAAATTTTGTTCATAAGCTTTTGGTACAGAATTGGCCCCGTCTATGTAATTTTTGTAAATATTTACGCTTTTTTCCCCATTTATTAATAATAATTTCATTTTTATCTTCTTAATTATATAATATTTTTCTTAAAATAACTAAACAAATCTAAAAACAACAAAAAAAATCCCCATATGTCTATTTTTTTAAAGTTGTTGCAAGTATCAGATACCTTAACTTTAAGAATTTTTCAAAAGTACGTTATCATGTTATAGTTTGACTAAAATAATTAAATTATTAATGCCATACATACCACAACCATAAAGATGGAGTAAGAAAGAAAAAACACTCTTTGTACCTAATAAATAATAATATATACTGCAAATAAAAATATGTTGTGCACTGTTAATAAAATTCAATATTAGTTTTTTTAATTGCATATTTTTTAAATGTGTTTCACATATATAACTAGGTCAAATTATGCCAATGAATTAATATATTAGTAAGGCTTCTTGGTAATTTATTGCAAAAATATCTTGAAAAAATTTATGAATAATTACAAATGAAAACCGTTATTAAATTTAGTTTGTCAGCTGCATATTAAAAACTAACTAATCTCCATTCATATCCTTTTTATCACATTTAATTGTACATATAGCTAGTTTCCTATTATTTTTCCATGCATACATTTCAAAGAATTGGAACATTTATTTCATGTAAATGGGGCCGCCTAATAGGAAGACATTCTAGTAACCCTTAGTCTATTCAGTGCACTTATCTGGTATGACCTAGAGTAATCCAGGATTATAGAAATGACAGAGTATTGCAGGCTAAGATTTGCCTTCAAGGTACTACAATAGGTAGATTGACCAGTAGCCTAGGCACCATTAACCGACTCTATACATCAAATCTAAATTGACGGGGCAGTCTATGATAAATAGACAATGCCTTATTGGTGGAAATGATGCAATAAACGTCTTTCACATGGGAGCTTGGTAATTTGTACTGATTGAACCCAGCATTCTTGGTAGATAGAACCTTTGTTAAGAGAATGTCTAAGTTCTGCAAAAAAAAGTTAATTATATTTTTTAATTACAAATATGTATAACAATATATAATATATATATATATATATATATATATATATATATGTATCGCTTGTTTTTGTAACGCCAAAATAAGCGAACACCTTTCTAGGTTAATGAAAAACACTTCTACATTTTATATGGAATATATATAACATATATATATCTATATATGTGTGCGTGGTGTGTGTGTGTGTAGATAATTAAATTAGACCTATAAGATTAAATTCCATATACAACATTTAACTTTTATTTTCCATTACATCTTCAAGTATTAAAATTAGTACACACTTCCTTCTTGAAACAGATGGCCCTAAACAGAACTTATATCCCGATAGTAAATTTTATAGCCCTATATATCAGCATTAACTTTCAAGTATAACCTATAACTGATAAAGGTACTTAGACGCATCTGGACAATAAGGACTTATTATATATATATATATAATATATATAATATATATATATATATTATATATATTATATAATATATATATATGTATATAATTAATATTATTTGTTATTGTTATTATTTTTAATGGAACCTATCTAGTGAAGAAGAAGACCTGTGGTAAGGAGATTAGGAGAAAAATAAATTAAAAATTTTATGTTGAAGTGAAAATGTTGAATTTTTTGAGAGAAAAAATAGAAAGTGATTTATATAATTTCATTAGATTATTTTACAATTAAAATAATTATTTTTAACACTCTAAATATCCATAAGTGAGGATAACTGATAAGTGAGAATTAAGTAATGAATAGGACTACATATACTGTATCATTTCGAGAACCAGCTCTCTCTGCCTGCATTTTCAAATCAGTCCGAACCAAACGTATTTCTGTCTTACTCTGTAACATGCACTACAATTTTGACCAGAGTTTTTAAAAAATTTATATTAAAAAGCCTTAAATGTACCTGATGTTCTTTTTTTTACTCTCCAATATTTATGATATGCCCTCTTATCACACTAATGTAAAAAAAGTACTAAAATTCCTACTTTTATTTAACAAAAATTGCTTTGATTTTTTACCATAAATAAAGCTCAAATACCTAAACTATATAATCCTTATAACAATAAATATTAAAAAATGAAACACTTTTGTTTATTTTTTCCTGTATCTATGTACTATAGATCACCTTATTCACATAAGTGGGTTAGTAATTTCAGAAAAAAATAATTGTTCCACTCTAGTGTACGCAAACTCTATACTACCAAATTGCTTACAAATTACATAGTCTGTTCTTCTTACTGTATTTTTCACGTATAGTAAATAAATATTTGTTATTTTCTTTCATTTTTCTATATTTAAACTTAAATGTTTACATATTAGAAATGAAATGTCCCAAACATAGCTTGTTGGATAAAACTATTTGCTTTTTTTTCGAAATATAAATGCCCTTTAAATCTGATATTGAGTGTAATTAGGGTTTAAATTATTTTTTTTTTCCAAATGCTCGAAAAATCCTGACAAATTGTTTAGTTTTCTTCAAAGAAATCTAAGAAAACTGTGTTTATTTGGTAAAAAACAATATTCTTAGCTACAAAAAGTAAACTTTGAGAATGTAGTTAAAGTATTGCCGCTTTGGCTTTCATGATCATCAGAATTTACTGTCAACAAAAATTAGTGTCGACAGCTTAACAAATATACTTTACTTCAAAAGAACTCTTGTGTCTTGAAAAAAAAAAACGTTTGACTTCAGGACTTCCTTTTCAATATTGAAAACGACAGTGTGATAAATGCCGTAACTGAAAATTACAGATGTCATCGGTAATCAACTCAATTATTGAAATTTAACGTTGTGTTACACAATTATTCACACAACTTAGAACTTATTTATGTCCGTGTAATTAAATTTAATTAAGTACTTTCAAATAAATATATTGATGAAATCGAAAATTAAATGCTGCTTTTAAATTTCAGTTTACGCTTTTTAAATACTACAATAAATACCTGCACCATTAGCTTTTTTAAAACAGAGTTCATTTGTACAAATTTCATCCCTTTTTTGTAAAACAAAGTTCAGTGAAAAACATTATAATGGTGATAATCCTATTGTTATATTTATAATAGGATGAAGGGCTTTGATAATATGTTTCTTAAAATTATCAAAATATCTTATTTATTATATTAAATTTAACAATTTATCCAGTGACTTATGGGTTGATTGTTTATGAAGTTTGCAGTTTGAAGTACACCGATGGACCTTTGCAATTTCGAACCACTGTCAAGTTACAAAGATAAGTTGGCACAAAATCTAATCTCCAAACTTACACATCCCAATCATCATGGACTTTTGATTTTAATAAATTTAATAGACAACCACCCCTCGACCCAATGAGTGTGGACAACTCGCAAAACTACTAAATAGTTCAGCCAAATTGAATAACTGTTTTTTATCAAGTCACTATAAAACGACATAAATGCTATTTACAGAGAACTTCATAATTTTTATTCATAATCAAACTAGGAAGATGACAGATATCAGCTAGTACAAAACCCTCCGAACTACAACACCACTCACATATAAGGACTCTGAATCACGACAAGTTAAACCTCCAGCAGCCAGCCACAACGACCTCAGAACCGACGACTCGACAAAACAACGCAACTTATGAAATTACAATAATGGCCTCTGGATTACCATGTCTTTATTGATGCTGGAATCTAGAAACGTATTATTCTTCCATGCTTTCCTTTTATTTAACTCCTTAAGTACCATCGGTGTACATAACAGTCTCCCTCAACTGGTGCATTATGTGTCCTGGGAGTGCATAGTCGTCCTTCCAAAATACGGTTATTTTCTTTGTGCGGCTATCAGTATATGTAAAACTGTTTATCTACCCAAATAACATTCATAAGTAATTTAAGACCTAATATTTTTCTCAGAAAGGATATTTGTCACGTATTGTTGAAGAAATACCAAACAAGATAAGCGATATCAATACTTTTAGGAATGTAATAAAATGACCTTGACAGTGTGTGCATGTGTGTTCAAAGGATTTACTCTTATTCTAGTGAAATTTTTTTTATTTCTTACTTTCATTTCTCCCCAATACTCTGCATAAGTGCTCCTCTGGAAAAACGGTAGCACCGGGGAAGGAATCATGCAACTTTTAATCAGAAGTATAGGGTTGAAAAGTAAAGGATAATGTTCAGTCCGTAATTGTATCTATTTTTTGCCACAAATGTCATCCGCTGACTAAGCACCTCCGCCAATGTTTTGATGTAAACATCAGCTACAGTGGTGTGGTAGCTTCCACCTTGAAACAGCGTGCGAATAGCATCGTCTTAAATAAACCAAATTGCAGTCCAATAGTCACATCGTTCTTGAAAAAACTCGAACCAGCACTCTCTCACGAACATTTTGTTTAACACAGCCTATAAAGCAACTGTTACTATTAAATTTAATATTGCTGATTACAAAGGCAAATGTTTATATACTTAAAAGTCAAATAGTTCATATTTTTATTTAAAAAAAATTAGAATCTAAAAGTTTTGTATAATTTTGAAGGGAAAAATGTTCGTGCATAAAATAAAGAGGTATTTACCAAATTCTAGAAAGTTAATTAGTACATAAAGGTATGTGGTTGGAATACCATCGATCAAACAAATGTTTTTATTTCGAAAACATTTTCTGAGAATCGACAAAAAAATATCAGATGTCGTAATTTAGTTACACAAGTTTAAATAAATTTATTTATTTTCCCTTTCAATTTCTTATTTTTCAGAAAAGTAACACTTTTTAAGTGACATACCTTTAAGGCCGGATAGGTTTAGTAGTAATTCGGATAGTTTTGCAATAAGGTTCATGTTGCAGCTCCATAACCTTTTAAATATTTAGTAAGGTTTATTGAAATGAACAGATTTCAACTCAGGGTTCAATGGGATGAGCCATAACTTTTATAAGATTTTTATGTAACCAAATGCCATCTATAAGTAATTTAAGACCTAAGACTCTCCTTAGAAAGAATATTTGGCATCTTTATTGTTGAAGATCTACGGCAAAGGATACGGAACGAAAAAATAAATTGTTCATTTTTGGTGCATAAACTGATTAAAAATCATTTATCTACATTATTCTTCCAGATATATATATCCCCAGTATTTTTATTAAAAATACTATATTATAATGTAAGCAAAACGCAAAATTTTTATTGTAACTATTTAAGTAAAAAATTTTCCTTGCTAAATTAAAAAATAATTCTAGATTATGTCCTATATAACTCGCCCATAATATAAACTGAAGTGCAGAAAAATTGATATATCAATCTAATATCGTTCAGAGACTCACGCGTAAGCAGAAAAACCGCATTTGTGAGGAATTTTCTGTTGACAGTTCACAACATGATCTTTGCAAGGCAGTGCACAAACCCATGATAGAGCGCGGTGGTAGAGATCTCCAAAGAAAAAAGGCGCTGTAAATCCTCCCAGATATGCTCTTTAATGTTCGTGTCTGGGGAATTAGGCGGCCAAGACAGGGTACGAAATTCAAAAGAGCTTTCCTCGAGCCATTGGGGTAGCTACTGTAGACCTGTGGGTAGGTGCATTGTCCTGTTAGTATAGCCATGGTCTGTCAGAATGCACACAGAACATGAGAACAGAGATTCGATGTTAATGTACCTCTGACCTGTCAAGTATAAGTCTAAACATATCAACGATCACATTTTACCCCGAAAGCAAGTGCCATTTATTTTCCACAATTAAAAAATAAAATAGTATAAAAAATATAAATAAAAATTAACATTAAATTCTTCCATTTTCGAATTTTGTTAAGAATTACACTTAATTATATACCATAAAAAATGGAATTTTTTGGAACAATTTGGGCAAAAAAATTAACCGCTTAAGGTATCCAACCAGGTTGAAAGGTTTATTTTTAGGTGTTTTATGTTAGGGGGCCATTTGAAAGAAAAGAATATATAAATTTTGAAAGAAGGAAAAATATTTAAAAAAAGAGTTTTTTAAGTTGATTTATTGCATTTACTTTACCTAACTTATAAGAATATTTTTGAAGAATGAATATTTTTCAATCATTTGTGTGCAAAAGACGAGATATCTCCATAGTAATCTAATAAAATTCAATGAAATTTATAACATATATATTATGAACTCTTTCAAATGTAAGAAACTGCTGGTTTTAAGATTGTCACATTTAATCACATTTTACAGCAATTTTACTAGCTTTGAACATACAGTTATTTCGGGACAAGATCATTAACATTAAATTTATATGCTGCTAAAATATTAATTGCTTAAAATATAATTTTATCCTGTGGTTTGTTACACTTTAGAGGGATCAGGCAGTATATCAATGGAATTAAAATTGAATTTTGTCCAATGCATTTTTATTTATAGCGTTTTTCCTTAGCTTTGAACTATTTGCTAAAATAACATAAAAATACAACTTTTTTCAAACCGAAACGTTGATGCAGCTATTTATTTATTTAATTATGGCTGTTTAAGCCTATTTATGCTCTTTAAAATAATAAAATCCTTCATAAAATCAATGTTCGAAAAATTGGTCTCCGAACCTAAAGATATTACTTAGGAGGCCTATAGAATGTTCTATTTTAGTTGTGTAGAGAGATTTAAGTAATATCTTGCAATAATTAAAATTAAAAAAAACCTACCACAACTTTTAATTCTTCTACCCTTTATTAAAAATTTAGGGTTGTGTGTGTCTTTCTAAATTATGTCAACAATATCCGTCATCTATAAAAAAAAATGGTATCCATTATTTACGAATTTGTTTAATCATAGGTAATCGGAATAAATGATAACTGTTAAGAAACTACAAAATTATTTTTCTTGGAAAAATGCAAAATCATTTATCACCATCTTAATAGTGTTCCAGTAACAAGATTGTAAGCTTGGATCAATACTCATTAATAATAGTTTTTAAAGAACTATTAGAAAGAGCCAAAGGCTACAATAAAGAAAAATGCTACATAGTGTCCGTAGACTTCAACATGTTGTCTGTTTATATCATTAATAATCAAGGTAACTTTCATAATGGTAGAAATAAATAATTTAACATAAACCGTATTTTTTGGCTAAAGAAAAACACGCATTTTCCCAATTACAATACCCCATTTTTTTATAATCTACCTTGCTAACGACCTCGCTATTTTTTTTATTTTATTTTTTCCTGGTTTTTGATCTTTAAAGGAACAAAACAAAGGACTGGGACTTTTTTTTTGTTTTTTTGGTATTTCATTTTAATAAGAAATTTTGACCGTAATGAACTGAAGGGCGGAAGCTTTAGAAGGTATTTGTGAGCAGAGAAAACTTTTCGTTCTTTTACATTTTGTTTCATTTTTCTCATTGAAAACAGTGGGATAGGTTCAGCACGAGGGAGCATTTAATGATCAGGTAATGCACTTTAAAGTGCTTTTCCTTCTGTATGCGCTTTAAAATAAAAGCATGAGGAAAGGTCTTTAATTATGTCTTAAAAGCAAAATTGTTATTATTTCTTAGCGTAAAAAGGATAAAGTGTATGTTTAGTTAATTCTCCTTTGTACGAGGGGCAGTAAAATATGTGAACGTAAATTATCAATAGAAGTATAACAACTTTATTTCGGAATGTATTTATATTCACAATTTTTTATCAAATTATTATCTTACTTAAATGAGTTTGTGATTAATTTCAAAGGTGCTTTCTATTAAAAAAAATTTAATAATTGATTTTGGATTGCATTTTATTTATTGTATATGAGAATATTCATAATAACATGTTTGGGGAACTAAATTTTCCACATTGGATTAATTTCTAATAGAGAGTACCACATATTTTAATTGAAATAAGAACACCTTGTTGTAAATGTGTGCAGTAGTGAGTAAGAGAGATGGATGTTTGCATATCATTACATAAATATCTTTAAAAATATATAAGAGTATGTAGTTTCTTCATATAAAAACTTTATCCAGTAACTTTCTTAGATTGAAGTACTTAAGAGTGAAATTAGAAGAAAAAAAAACAGTAAATATATAAATTCTAAAAAGTGTAAGAGAGTAATAAAAACCATCAAAAATTTTTATAGAGCCTTTGAAATGTTTCAATTAACTCTTCAAAAATATTTCTAATTTATTTCACCAATAAAAAATACTTCTTAAATCCCTCGGTGCGAATTATAATGAATAAAAATAATGTACTTTTTAAAAATACAGATCAATGTAGTAAGCATTTATTATGTATTGGTATTGATCACAAATTATAATTTAAATATCTGCAAAAAATAAATCAGCATAGTTAATCCTTATTCATTAATATTTATTGCTTATCTTTCCACATATCAGTAACCGAAGTCAGAAATTCGATATTTTCCCTCCATTTATACATTCCATGACTTGTAATTCTAAAACTTCATTTGTTAAAGAAACACACACACACAAATCATACTTAAATATAAATACGATGAATAGATTGAATTTATCGCAAGATTAATATTAAATCAATATAATTATCTAATATATACAACTGAAAAGAAGTTTAATTGATGAAGTCCCTGCCTATAAATAAAAATTTTTTCCTCGTATTTTTTAACCCTAATTACTACTATCTCCGAACTTGTTCGTAATAAAGCTCGAATTTTCTCCAAACATCATCTTTGTTTACCACTCCACCGTCTTTGAAGTCTATAAAACTAAATCCCGCTCCCAACACATGTTCATTTTGCTCACACGGAACCCATTTATCATTGTAAAAGCTACCCTGTTTACAACAACAAAAAGTAATGCTAGCTTAAATATACTTGGCGGAAATAAGTGAGGAGTCGTGTCATGCTTTTTATGAGATGCTTTAATTTTGGTTTTTTTCTTTTATTTTTCTTCTCTTTCCTTCCAAATATCTTCCTTTAGAACGTGAGAAGTATGAGTTGAGGTTAGAATGTTTAATCATCCTCTAGAGTTACTTGTCCGTTATGAAAACTTAATGGATGAAAAACTTTGTGAAATGCCGTAACTCAAAATTTGTTTTTTTCTCTTAGAAAGGAAAAATTCACCTCACGTGTTTAATTATTCATCAGATGCCATTAAGAATTACCCATTGTAAGTTTGTAGCTTTCATTCTAGCCTAAAACACATAATTTAATTTTTTTTTTTTTTGTTAATGAAGTTTTAGAGATTTTACAATGCTTATATTTTGTACTTTAATTATAATTGCCTAATTTGTTATTAAAATTTGTTACTGAACTCCGTTTGGATCAGTGATTTTAAAAAAAGCGCATAAATGTATAATTATTTTGATATTTAGTATCAATATAATTATTATATTAGATATTAGTTGGATTAGAATATACACATGGAATTGTTTTAAGAATAGCGTTAAAAAATTATTTAAATGTTATTCTTTGGAAATAGATAAAGAAAAGATCGATATGTTTTTAAAACGTTCTCTCTTTATAAAAAATGCTTCAATAATAGCAAGATTTTGCCTATATGTGGCTAGAATTTTTATACCGTTGTTGAAATAAAATTTTTGAAGTATGGCCAGATCTCTGTTTTACAAAGTTGCTTAATCCCGAAAAAAGTTAGTTACATAAAAAAATCGTTAAATAGAGATTCATCTTTTAATATATTTTAAAAACCACATAAAACTAATTTTAATTCATAAGAACTACATAATTTTAAAAAAAAAACTATACACACACAATTTTTTTGAAAATTATATAATTAAATTAATTTATATATTCATTTCATATATCTCAATTTATATATCCATTTCATGTATCTTATCTATCAAAAATTAATCTTCAAGGAGGAGATACACTGTATTTTCAACTTTAAAAATAATTTTATATTAAAAATACTGAGTTTTTAACGACATTTTCTAATTTTAAGCCAGCGAGTAATTTTAAACGTACATTAGTTTATAGCCAATAACTTTAATCATAAGCTGCAACAAGATTCCTTAAATTTAATAACTGATATAATGTGTTAATTTGAATTTTTGTTTGAAAAATTATTGCCATTTCATTCCTCAGGTTAGTTAGGCACCCAGTAAAATTAATTCGAGTTCATTGATCACCGTCAAAAGTACTAAAAGAGAAAATAATATGAAAAATGTCTTGAAATATTTTTAAAATAGGTATAAAAAATCTAATGACAAGAGATAAAGTTCGCTAAATAGGAAATGCTCTTCACTATTTTAAAATCTTTTTGCTAAGAAAATAGTAAGATGTTCTTAGTTCCAGGAAAAATACGCAAAAATAGCATTCAGTAAAATAGAGGTTCGAAGGAATTGGGAAATTCTCTATATTTTTACAAATATTTAGCTTCAATAATGACGAGTTACAAAACGCGTATTATATAATAAGAATTGAACTTTAATAAAAATTTGAGACTACTTTTAATTAAAATTCTTTTGATTTTAGTTACTTTTTTTTGCTGGTGTATGTAGCGTTATTTGAAAGTAAGTATTGGCAGCCATGATATATTGGAGACATAATACTTTGGCTTATTGATAATGTTTTACCTGGCCGGTGTGTTCTTGCTCTTCGCAAAATTCCTTTCCAGTGATGTGGAAATGTAAATAGAGATGATAAATAAGTGACAATATTTAGTTAAAGTGGCTCGTCATAGAGTTGTTTCCATATCTTAGTGGTCCACTAGATAAAAAATATGAATTTAGAGATCTAGGAAGTTCTACAGTTTGACTATCGCTGATCTATAACGTCGCCGCAACTTCTCTTTGGAGTCTCAGACTAATATATGTATTATATAATATATTGCTACATAGATCGGGGTTCGAGGATTTTATGCAATCTTTCGCAAAGAGCAGGACTGTTTTTCAGGAGCGATGAAAATTTGTAATGCTTGTCGGTTCCTGCTTTCATCTGATCCCACTTGTCTGCCCTCTGACCCGGCTAGGTGTGTGGGAGGAACTGGATAATCAGTAGACATAATTCACTCTAATTATTTTATTGTCACCAAAATCTCAAGCAAGCATAATAATAATCTATTTAAGATAAAAAAAATCAGAGAGCAGAGCGTGGATGTTTCTCGTTAACCTGGGGATACGGACCCTCAACTGATTCCACGATAACCTATACAAGCTAAATATAAACTATGTCTCGCACTAACAAGCTAAACTTCTATTTAAGTAAGGATCACGATACTTGTACTTTTATGAAGTCAAGTCCTACACTTGTCCTTGAAGGCGATCCTTATCCGGATTTAATCACCGTCGATTGATCTTCTCTTAGAAATCTTCAATTGATAAACTCAGATTGCTGTTAATCATTTCACGATCCTTCACTCATGAACTAACTCCTAAAACTCTCGAATACAGAATTTATATAATACACGTAATTTGCATAACCACGCTTTCTTCACTCGGTGAAAGTTGGTTGATAATATTGTTGCCCCAGAAAAATTGCCAATGAGTTAGTTATAGACTCATATAGATCAGTCACAAATTTATTGTGGAGAAACAATCCTTGAAATAAAGAATACAGTAGCAATATTCGCGGAATAAATCTCAGAAGGCCTTCATACCTTCTACGGTGTTCAGACACAACTATCAGTGTCTAAAATAAAAGTAAGTTTGAAGATTTTTCGCAAGCACTCACTCGTCATATTCAACAGCCAAAGTACGAACTTATCACTTGCCGACTCTTCAATGTCAAATCAATACCACTGTGCGACGGTCAAAACAAGACTAACAGTTTCGACGAGAGACTCCCTATTTATAGGCCTAACGGATCTTTCGAGAAAGATCCACTTCCGTTATAGTCCGTGATATTAGTTGATTTCTCCAATAATTTCCAGAAAAATCCATAAGGATTATGAACTCGCCAAAAACGATGTCTATATTTGGCCCTATCGCCAAGATTTTGCCGTTTCCATTGAATTACAATTATAATGTTAAAAAAGGTGTTGCTTGCAAATATTACAATTTTAACATAAAATAAAGACAACTGAAAGTATTTTTTACGTATTACAATCCAGAAAAAATATTTACTATTTTAAGTATACTTTTCTTAAAATTCGTGACAATATGTATCAAATTATCGATTGCATATCACTGTGACTAATCAATCAGGATAAATATCCGCTTTACATACTTATTCTCCATTCAGTATCTAACTGATTAATTCTTTAACTACAGTTAAAATAATATAAAAAAATTTGAAATTTATTATTTCAAAAATGTATCAAAAACTACAATTGGATCAATCAAAAGTATTTGATTTATTTTCCTGATCATGTATAAGGTCAAATAAACCTATCTCCATAAAAGCCTGCAGTCCTATCTTCTTTTACCTAATGACTCTGTTACTGCTATGATCTCAATTTTCCACTAAAGCTTTCCACAAATTTTCATTGTTTATTATTAGGGTAGTTACAGGGAAGGCATAAAAGAAACTCCCAAAACAAAACGAAAGATAAATTAAGCTTTCTCTTTCAAAGCACGACTTGTAGTTTCTTTTTACACTATTTTTCAATCGGTTTCTTGCGAACAAATAAATATCACGATAAATTCTCAAGGCGCCCGTATTTTCAGTTGCTTATAACCTGGCAACATCTTGTAAAGTTTTACACTTTTTCGCTGCCAAGGTTTTTAGTATAAATTACCTCCTTTAAAAATTCTTTCAAAGTTTAACCAAACTTCTGGAAAACGTTTAAATTACTATTCGAGAATTTTAAAAAACGGATTAAAGTGCTTCTAAATTAATTTGTGTTTTGAGATTTTATCAAACCAAACTTAACTCAAGAGAAAAAAACCCAGCTACAAGATATGTGGCATGAAATACCCAATAAGAATCATAACATTATTACTAAAATCAATTGAGAGTTATATACTATAAGTAAAAAAAAAAAAAACTAACAGTTTGAGAAAAAGAATACTAAACAATTTAACACATAAATACAACACACAAAAAGATACAATAACAAAAATATTGAGAATAAAAAGTAATAAATAGTTATAAGATTTTTCACATCGATTTTTGAATTAGTTTTAGAACTTAATCAATTTTTGATGATTATTCTTCTTTCAAAACGTCAAAGCCTTTGTAAATAGAAAAATATGAGCCTCAAAGGCTTTTCCATGTGATATTTTGTGTAATTCCTGTGATATTATGTATTAAAGCCCAGTGGTAAAGTGAGGAAATCCTGGTCCACCGGTCCTGGGTTCAGTTACCGGGCTGGACAAGGTCGACTCAGTTTTCCATTTCTTCAGTGGGTTAATAAATCAGCACTAAACTTGCTTGGGAGCTAAGCATTGAGGGTTTTGCCTCAGACTGACCACCTGACCGGAACATGTGCTCATACATTTCAGTTCCCAATGTCATGAAAACTGAGATGGTCACAGTAGGCCTTGACCCTTTATCTGATGTGCCACCATTAAGATTTTTTTTAAAATTCTGCCTAATATGTTTAGGGAAAATATTTCTATGGAAATAAAATAGAGTTGGGGAGATTACTTCTTATAAAACCTTTTATTGAACCATTAAAAATGGTTATATTTACAATCAAAATTATGTAGTGATTATAAGAAAAAATATACGGTCGTTTTAAGTTCGATAGTAGAATGATGCTGAAGGTGTACAGAATGATGGGAAAAATTAGAAATTTGTAATACCGTAATTTCGCGCGTATAGTCCGCGGACTATCTGTGTTTAAAATGCGAATTTTTGAAGCTGCGGACTATCCACCAGTGCGGATAATACGCTGGTTGTTCACGGTTAAAATCGTTGAAATTTAAAAAACACGCTGTCGTGAACTGCCGATGATCGGAATTTATAAAAGCCGGGATTGTTAGTGAAAGCGAGGAAATCACTGACAGTGAAGATAGTGATGCTGAAAATGAACTTTTGCACACTCTTCCCGAAAATATATTAGAACTGTTTAATTCTGATACCGATGAATCGGACTTTGGAGGTTTTCGTTAAAGTAGTAGAATGTGTGATTAATTAATATATGATTAATTAGTAAGCACTGTTTTTTATTTGTATTTAGCGTTTTATTTCTGAAGGTATATTAGTAAGGAAGTACTTTTTTTCTATTTATACTTAGTTCTTTGTTTCTAAAATACATTAATATTTCCGTATTAAATTAACGTAATTTCGGACGTATAGTCCGCGGACTATCCGGTGGTGCGGATTATCTGACGATTTTTGAAATTTTTTTTACATAAAATTGTGTCTGCGGACTATACGATGGTGCGGACTATACGTGCGAAATTACGGTATTATCTTTCTCAGATTTTGTTTGAAAAATTATTTCAAGTTTGGATCCTTTTTCTAAGGAATAGAATGTAGCGGAGTGTACTTATCTAATACTTAAATTTCCCAAATAGTACTTAGTTTCGCTAAAAGGCAAAACAAGAAACATCGTGGATCTGCACGATCACATTTACATTCATTCATATGCAAACTTATAGGGCGTAGTTTACAGAAAATAAATAGTCTGTTACGATTATAAATGCAATTATAGTGAATAATGTGCCATCTGAATAATGTGATTTTATTATGCATAGTTTTTAAGTATATGTATTTGTTTCTAAAAAACATTACTGAATTATTTTTAATAGCCGTCAAGTTTTTTGTTGACGTGCTGATACTGAAAGAGTATGTGTGGGAATTTGTTTCCGCACATCAGTGAAAACACTAACAACATTTGACAAATCATTTTGATTTGACAGTATTATACGCAGGGATAATAGCTTTTTTGTTGCTCCATATTCCACAAAACCTGTAACTGTAACTGTAACAATACATATACGCAAATACCGTTATTCTTTAAATCCCACGATTGATTCAATACTTGCAAAAATGCAAATATATTTATGTTAAAGCATGTAGTATCTCTTTGATGGTTAATTAATATTTCAAATATTTTTAAAATGCTCTGTTGCTTAAATTAAACTCGGGTCTTCTACCATATTTACCTTGCTTTCTTTTCTCCTTATTCCAGCTTTAAAAAAAAGGTGCACAATTTAATTTGCATCATTCCTTCCGAATAACTCCTTTTAGACTGTGATATTTATTCAGAAATGCAATTAGATGCATCACAGTCAGAATGTTATGTTAACAGCTTTGTTAAATAAACTTTCTCGAGCAAAAAGCAACAACAAGTCTTCTAAAAAGAGCGAAAATGTTACACAAGTAAAGGAAAGTATTAAATCCCAGAAAACTCGGAGTACTGCGTGAGAAACTAGAAAACGTAAATTCAATTTCACTTCTAGTTACTTATAAAAGCTAAGGTAAACAAAGGTTTTTCCCGATTTCACTAAAATAAACTTTTTCTCAGAAAGGACTCGTAGAATCTCTCTGTGTGTATGTATGTGTGATTCGAGTAATCTTTTCTAATCTTATACATTGTACAGTATTTAATGTACAGCATGTAAATGAGTTTCTTTTTATTATTTTTTAAATTAGAATTTCTTAAATGTATTTACTTTTTGAAATTCATTTTAAAAACACATTACCTTCATTTTATCTCTTTTTAATTATCTCCTTAAACTAATATTGCATTTATTTTTGTATTAAATTCAAAATAAAACTTTTTTTTAAAATATCAAGTATATCATGTTTTGAACTGGTTTGAAATGAAAAACTGCAAAATAAGGGTTTTAAATTAAAAAAGAAGCAAATTAAAAAACATAATTTGGAGATTTTTAAGTAAATATTCAAGAAAATATGCATGTTTATTTTAGAAAGATTTACAGTTGATTCATTTCTAAATATTTAATGTTTTCCTCTTGTTTACATCCAATAAGTTATAAGTCTTAAAATCTTAGCTATTTTCAAAAGAATATGTTATTGAATACCTTTTCGAGAAAGAGTATGGGAATGCACTTTATTGGCAAAGTATGAATGGTTGAGAAAACAGTAAGATAAATAAAAAAAAGGTATTAAGAATCTGGACTTATTTTATTCTAATCAACCTACATGATAATTACATAAAAAAGTACTTTCCTTGTAGATATTTTTTGTCTCATACTTAAGAATTGACATTAATTTGATATTGTTAACACTAATTGTTTCTGGACTGAATACTAATACTTTTTTTTTATTTTGAGTAATATTATGTTATTTAAGAATAACTTGCTTATGTTTTAATACTTTTATTACCTTTATATGTTGATTTAATAAAGAACATCCTATATATATATATATATATATATATATATTCTGGTGCATTTTTGACTATTAGACTTTATATGAATTTTTAGAATCAAAAATCTTATGAATTTAAAGCGATATAAATATTTTTGATTAAAAATTTACTTTAGATATACCAACTAAAAAATTTTCGGAAATATCAATTCATCTTTAAAATAAAATTTCGTTTTTAGAATTATTTTTTTAATTTAAAATTTAAAAATTTATATATTTCAAGAACAATGTAATGTTCAACGCTATTGATGACCTCTTGCTTACGGGCTCAACTAAATACAAATTTCAAATCAACATTAAAATGTTACGCACATAATGACATGTTAAAAGATCAATGCACTGTGAATTTCTCAAACGAGGCAGCAAAATTTGAGTTCAATAACGGCTGATTTGAACAAATACCTAATTAAAAAGAGCCAGCGTAGATGTATGTAAGAAACGTTTGTTCGAATTTAAGCTACATGCTACCTTTGTGACAATAGAAATTTGTAGTTGTATAATGTGAAATTTAGCAACAGACACATATTCTTCAGACCATGAATTATCCTGCTGCTATTTGTTTGTCTGCTCTCTAAACTTTTTTTTTCCAGAGAAAGATATTTCCAAAATATATGCAAAGTAGATGACAGTAAAGAACTGTATGAGATTTTCGCTTCCAGATGAGAACATATTTTCTAAAGAACAATCTGCAAACTGTCATCTTAGTAAGAAGTTGTCATAAAGTAAAAATGTAAATTACATCGTTCAGTGAATAATGAAAAACTTGTAGAAAATTTTACTTCAATAAAAAAAGGCTAGAGCTTACCAAGAACGTGCTCCATAAAATTTATTTGATTTGTTTTTCCAAGTCTAATTAAATATTCGCAATATATAAAGAATTAAAATAACAATTTATGGATTTCTCGCACTATACTTTAAATCCAGAAGTATTACTCAAAAAGCTTGTATCAAACAAATTCAATTTTTAACTATAATCAAAGATTCGTCTATATAACATTTAATATGTTATATTTCCTTGAAACACAATGCAAGATACGTTAAAACGTTCCACCGTCAGATCCTATATAAAAGTGAGCATGAGTTTAAATTCGCATTTCACCATTCTTGGACGTCAATGATCTACATCCCATTTCTGCAACTCCCATTTCGGAGAAAAGGGGTTGAGAAGGTGGGGGGTCGGTGTCAAATGACCCGATAACTCAGACCACATAAAAGGCATGGCTACACATTTACTCTTATTTGGTGGATCTCATGCCTCACTAATCCTAAGGGGAAAGAGAACAGAGGCTCGCCAGATGTCTCTGAGGATTTAGATTGCGATTTATACCTGGATTGGTCTACTGCGGAAGATTTCACTCGGCCGTTTTCTTCAGAGATATGGGACTTGTAGATGAATTTCTATAGAAGGATTTAGGATATCACGATGATGCTTTGGTGGAAAAAATACTTTTGATATAAAGAAAAAATGTGATTTTTTTTACTTTATTTGTGTTTTTTTTGAAGAGTATTCCCCCCCCCCCGAAAAGTAATATGTTTTTGTCCATTTTCAAATCTAGGGAAATCAAAACAATAAGAGGTACTTCCGTCCTATGGCAACCATGTTAAGGACAATGGATGAAACCTCACAGATTCTAAAAATAGAACTCGCTGACGGAAATATGGAGCGCATAGTTGAAAAATACTTTGTAAAAAATGAGTATAAATAAATAAATAATTATCAATAGGGAAAAAAAGTTCAAATTTTATTATTTTTATTTTTTATATATATTAAGTATATACTATTATTAGTAAATAATAATAATAGATATTTATATCTTTTATTAATTTTATTATTACATTTTTTAAGAATTAGGTAAACCTCAGATTCATATTTTAGTATCCACGTTTACCTGATCAACGAATGGTTAGGCTTTGAATAGAGGCATGAGAAAAAATTTGAAACGAAGCATGTTGTTGATAATTCAGTGTCTACGATACGTGTGAAATCAGGGTTGCCAATCGGTGAGTTATCTTGAAATTTGGCATGGTTGCAATAGTTCGTGTACACAAAAAGTACCATGATATTTTACCTATACTATACCATAGTGAGGTGAATTATATATATATAAAGTAGATTCATAGAAGTGTATACAAATTTTATGTGTATGCATTCTTTCGTAATGGCAATTGTGTATTCCCTTTGTTAACTTTAATGAAATTACTGTATACTCTCTCAGAAACAATTAATATTATCTCTCAAAACTGACTTAACTCACATTCCATAGGTTCGCATTAAATCGGAACAAATTTAACATAAACATTTTTTTTTACAACCTGGAGCAAAAATTGCACAATAGACATATATGGCATTGCATTTAAGTTAAAAAAAAACTTTAGATAAATTTCTTATCAGATTATATGTTCACCATCTGCATGTAATAAGTTTAAAGTTTGAATTAAAATTTCATTTTGTTATTTGTACAATTTTGCAACATATTTTATGTTTTTAAAGTCACTGAGGTTATTCTTGCATTTGAAAGTGACATAAAATGTGTTCGTTTATTTTTAAAGAATAGTTTTGCTTTGGGATAGACAAAAAATTAATGGCAAAAAAGGATTCAATTTAACGTTTGTTCCGACCCAGTTTCATTCGCTGTACAGATATACCTTATTTTCTATAAATGATAAATATTATGAGTAATTAATACAAGTGGTAAATTAATTATTCCTTTTCAAGTTTATATTTAGTTCTTAAAATTTAGCTAGATACATTTTAAGCTTTATTGGTAATAAATATCAATTTTTAGGTCCACTATACTTTATATGCATAACATATTACATGTATGTAATAATTCGAAGTAAGTACTGAAATGAATCATTTCTCAACTGTTGATTTTCTTGATAATTATAACATAAGGATAGTCTGTCATGAATATTGACCTTATTCATTCATTTCCAATTTATTAGAACATATTCTTAGTGCATATCTCAGGATTTGATCTAAAACGAATTAATTTTTTTTCTCTCTACGATAAGGAAGTTCTATGGGCTTTAATCTTTGATAAAACACACTGATTACTTGTAGGTTCTTGTTCTTCCAAGCGTATTGAAATAATTCATCTTTAAATAGAAACCTTACTATATAATTACTCTATTTGTGTGCGTACACATTTTAAATTACTTCATTGGTGCGAAGCCCCTGAAAATAAAAGTAATAAAAATAAATTAATTAATTATGCTAAATAATAACTGTTAATTTATTCCAGATATAGGAACATCATTTATTTAGTAAATTAAATTTTGCTAGAGATTGGGTTCAGAGAATTCCAAAGCATTTCACTAATTCCCATATAATATGAACTATGCAATTCATTATAAGCTTATTATCATATCCGTTCACTCATTTTAACTGACCCTATTTTTTAAATTATCAGTAAAAAAACAAATTCTTCAGTTTCCGTATCTGTATCATATTATTTAATGCGTGCTTATATGGTGCAATATTTAAGTATACAAAACTAGCTGGCATGGTCCGGCGTTGCGCGGGCTTTTACCGAGGATATAACTTAATCCCCATGTTAATTTTCTCCTTTCTTTCTGATACCAGAACTGTTGTGTGGTGTGATGCGTACGATGTCAGTGCATAGTCCGTGAGTGCGTTAATGGCCTTCTCACTTAACATTTTCCCTTCTCTTCACAAATTCAGCACTTCCAATATTATTTTTCGAAATTACTTTGACTTCTTTGTTTCTTTCCTCTCCGCTTAGCCCGGGGTTGCACGGGCTTTTACAGAGTTAATAACTTTATCCCCATGGGAATTTCCTGTTTCCCTCAGGATGATAGTAATTATGTGTGTGTGTGTGTGTGTATGCGCGATGTGAGTGATTTCTTTAACAATTTCATAAAACTTCCTTTTTCGAAATTTGTTCTTGCGTTGGTGTGGTGTGGTAATTAGGAAAGATGGAAGAAAGCTCAGGTGTCATCCTCATCTCTTGATCGTGGTTGAAAATTTCGAAGTTCGTTGCCAAAAACTCCCGAGTATGTGAACAGTGCGACTTTAAAAATTCCTCACTCACTTTTCAATTCTTTCGTTGCAATTTCTTAGGCCCGGAAATGAAAATGTAGCTTTTTTAAAAATAGTTGTATATGTTGAAAAAAGACGGAAGATTAGAAATTTTTCAAATTACAAATTTTTACTACTATTTTAAATCTTGAAGTAAAATATTGTGAGGATTTTTGAAATGTTCGACACACGGAAAAAAGAATTTCATGCAATTATCTTTATGAATGAAGAATTTATTAAATGATTGATTTAATTATTTTGAGTGTTTTATTAAAATTCGTTCAAATAAGTTTTTGGCTTTTTATTTTTTAAATCACTGATTCTGAAAGTTTAAAAAATCATTTTTATTTAAACGCAACGATATTGATTCATATGAGAAAAATTCATAAAATATGCAAAATATCAGTTTTGTAAAAAAAAAAAGGGTTTTTTTTATAAAATTCTTTAAAGAAAGATATATATATATAGTTTTTGGCATTTTATTTTTTTAATCAATGATTCTAAATGATCAATTACTTTTTTAAAAAATCATTTTCATTTAAATGCATCGATATTTATTCATTTTAGTAGAAATCATAAAATAGGCAAAGTATTATTGTTTTGAAGAAAAAAAATTCCGAATCGTGACGAAATAAATGATGTTTGGTATTTAATTCATTCAATCACTGATTTTAAAAGAGCAAAGTATGGTCTTTTTTAGTTCAGACGGTTTACTTATCATAATTATAAGAAATCCTTACGTAAAAATTGAAAAATTTTGATTAATGATTTACAGAAAACAATTATTTTTTATTTAAAAAAAATGTATATTTAAAGCAACAAAGAAAACGTTCTGATATAATATATTACAAAAAACCATGCATATTTATTACTTTAACAATAATTTTTTTAGAGCTTAAAATATTATAAGGGGTTTTTGTGTATGTGTGGTATTTTCATTTACCAACCAATCGGTATATACTGGTAGCATAGTCCAGAAAACTGTAATCTCTCGTTTTATCAAGGGAAAAAAACAGATAATACAGTGTTATCATTACAGTAATGAATAATGGAAAAATATATTGCTTAAGTTTCTTAAAATATATATTATTTTAAATCCATTTTCTAAAAAAATAATTACCAAAATTTTCACCGTTAATTATTGAAATGACTATTCATTTCTTCATTGCGTTATTTTTGAATGTTAGATTAAAAATATATAAGAATAAAAAAGCATGGAAATTTATTTACATTCACTGTATAAAATCATTCAAAAAGAAAATAATACTGTGTGACTAAAATTTATTTCAGAATTATATATTTTTTTAAGGTATATTATTCCACTTTTCTTAAAAAAGGCATTCTTTAAGAATGAGGAAAACTATCAGTTATAAAAAAAAAATAAAAGCTAGAACACTTGAAAACGTTTATCTGTAATGAATTAAATACTAATATCGATAGCAGATAACTTTAGCCATGAGAGAGAGCATGAAAAAAAAGGGAATTCCCCTTTCTCCATTACTCAAACTAACATCATTCACTTATGCCAAGAAGAGCGCTTTGACCTTAGCCACTGGGTGTTGAACAGAGGTAAAAAAAAAAAAAATGATTATCTCGCATGCGCAAAGCCTTTAAAACCTTTAGAATGTCTTTTTAAAGTTTTCATTATTTTTGAGGGCTCAATTTTTAATTGAAAATTTCAAATTTTCACACATTGATTGGAAAGAACTATAATTTTTTCAGAAAAATTGTAACAAAAATTCTGCTTAATTTATTTCTTGCAAAAACGGTATTTTGCGAAAATCACAAAAAAAATTTTAAATCCGTAATTTTTAAGCAATTTTTTCAATCTTTGCAAAGAAGTTGTATAATATTATTTTATAAATGTAAAAAAAGTTTTGTATGATAATCTTAATATTTGATGAAGTTATTCAATGTGGAGTTAATTTTGGACTATTTTTTTTTAAAAGTATGCGACATTTTATTTTTTAAATGACTGGATCTAAAAGAAAAAAGCTTGAAGTTGTATAATGTAGAATATCGTTTTCATAACACGAAAATAAATTCATATGCAAAGATTTAGAAAAAAATTCATAAAAACGCATCAGTTTTAACACTTTTTTAAAAAATTGGAAAAAAATAGAAAATATCGTTAATTTGCAAAAAACATTATACCGTATCGTGGCGAAATAAATGATCTTTCCGATTCTGTAATTATTTTTTGTCTGATTTCAAAAGTAAAAATTAGATGGCTATTTTAATATGGTGGAAAAATTTGAATCTGCTCTCCGCCGAAACGGAATGGAAGTTTTACCAAATAAACAACCTGCAGGAGTAAAAAAATTAGGCGTTTTAAGGTTTTTAGTTAATATATTTTTAACTAATTACAATATCGGATATAAATGGGTAAAATGACTTCCTCGGAGTATTCCCGATCTTTTGGTACCTTTCGCGAATTTCTACGTTGTACAGTTCATGAGAAGATAGACGCACATAGATAGATAGATAGATAGATACATTTGTTTACCTTCGAATTTTAATAGAGTAAATGGATCGAGAGAAAGAAACTGTTTGTTTTGAATGTACGAGATAGAGTTCAAAAGTTCCCGAACTAAAACTATAATGTCAGTTAATTTTTGCAGCAAAACGACTACGATAATGTTTTTGTGTGTTACTTCGTTCCCCACACCTTTATTGCACGTGATTTGTTTCAAGTCACTTACAATAAAGGTGTAACCTTTGTAAAGATGACCTAAAGGTGTAACTTTGTACAGTCATTTGTAAATCACTGCTTTCAAATCACATGGTCAGTGGCTCTCCTTGGTGACGTATTTTGTAGGCGGATGCACACTAAGTAAACGGCGATTGAAAAAGCATGGGGTTTGATGAGCAGAGAATAAATATTATATTTTGTGTTCGCTTTGGAAATAATGTTACGGAGACTTCAGAAATATTGAAGCATATGTATGAAAGTTATACATTATTGCAAATGGGAGCCTTTGAGTGGTTACAACGTTTCAGAGAAGGCAAGGAAAGTGTAGAAGATGACGAGTGCTCAGGACGTCCGCAGACTTCCCCACCGCTGAAAACTTCGAAAAAGTTTCTGCGGTGGCAGATAAGAAGAGGTTCCAAATAGTAGCGCAAACAGCATAATCAGTTTTGATATCCGAGATCACATGGACACTGATGAAAGATCTTAAGATGCATAGGGTGTGTCAGCACATGGTTCTCCACAGGTTTACCAATAGGTAATTCGAATGGAAATGCCGGGAATTTAATCTAGCCTGTTATCAAAGATCCTTCCCTATTTAGCAAAATTGTTGTGCTGGAAACGAAAAATTGTGTTTTTTATGCGATCCTCAACCCAAGATAGCGTTGGCAACATGGAAGTCATCACAATCACTGTACACGAAAAAATTCTGCTAAGATCGCTCTAAGGCAGCAATTCTCAAACTGTGGGGCGCTCCTCTCTAGAGAAGGAGGTTATAACCATACATAGAGGCCACAATCATGTCGAAAATAAAAAATATATATATTTTTGAACAAAAAAGTGTTTATTTACTAAAAGGTTGCAAAACAAAATGCATACTGATATAATAAAAATAAAATATATGATGCATGTTTATTGCAATCAATTACAGTTTAAAAATTAAAGTAGTATAATATATATCCTATTTCTTGAAAGTAACTTACTTAATATATCTATTACTTAAAAAGTAACATCGACAAAATGTAACAGTTATCTAGATAATTTCTACGGTTTATCATAAAGGTCATATTGTATAGCTTTAGCATAAAAATCAATTATTGTTATTGTATTCGAATGCATTGTGTTACTGAATGGGGAGGGAGAGGTGCGATGAAAAATATGATTGAAAATTGGGTCGCAAATATTAAAAGCTTGAGAATCACTGCTCTAAAGGGAAAAGCATGCTAGAAGTATACTTCGATATCCAATGCATTCTGCATTTAGAATTTTATCCCTGAAGGGCGCACTATGCACAAAGATATCTATGTAGATATCCTGCGTTGTTTGCGTGAGTCAATCCAAAAGAAGAAACCAAAATTATAGTTAAGTAGTCATGTCTGATTTTATATGACAACGCTCACGCACACCGATCTCTCCTCGCAATCTACTTTCTTCCGATATTGAAATGCAGCTTATTTTTCACATCCTCCTTTCTTCCCTGATCTCACCCCCAAAGACAAATATAGTTTCTGAACTGACACTTCGCTTGCAGGGTCGTCAATTTCAATCTGCCGAAAAAGTTAAAAGTGCATTGCAGGCTAAATTATATATATATATATATGGATAAAAATGGATTCCATAAATGTTTCAACTGCATTAGCACTCGATTGAAAAAGTGTGCTGTTGCCCAAGGGTCTTACTTTGAAGGATAATGTGTTTCAGTAATTTAATTGGTAATATTTTTAAGTTATATTCTCAATCCGGGTACTCTTTTGAATCCTACCTCGTACATGAAGGCATGGATATATAAAATAACAAAGTTTTAAATAAACTTTTGACATTTACTTTAAAAAAATGGTATTGTATTTTTTCTGAAATTATTTAAATAATTATTATCTTCTATATATTTTATTATATTGGGTGTTTTTTCTGTTAATAGGTTGCTCAGTATTCTATGGTTATCCATATGTGTATCACATTATTAAGCATATAAGTTTGAAGTAGAACAGGGTAAAATGTTATAATATGAGCTAACCAAAAACCGACGCACCAAAGATTAACTTTTCATTATGTCATAAAGTTGTATGTAAAAGCAAAGTAATTACATCCGGTGAAAATATAGATTAAAAATGCACAAAAAAGAATGAAATATAAAATGTACGAATAACCCTCCTTCAAGACATTTCTGCATCTTTAGGCTTTTGAAACTTTTAATTTGCATCTAAATTCATTTTATTTGAGAAGGAACTTTTAAATATTCTCGAGAGAGAAAATTTCAATCCCATCTTTCGAAGAATATATTTGAGAAAAAGGAAAATTCAATACATTTAAATGACCTGAAATCCATTTCAATGCTTTGGGGATAGATGGTTTGTTGGAATTTGCTTCAAAGTTCGATTTATATATTCGGAAACTTTTATATATAAAATTACATTTCATTTCGGAAACTTTAAATATCAAAATTGCATTTCTATTCTCCCTCAAAAATGACTGAAGCGTTAAGTTTATTTTGTTTTAGTTTGAAAGCTATATACATGAAGTTATATATTCGCATTAATATGCATGTTTCAGGCCTTAAGTAATCTTTGTAATAAATAAAATTGTGTGACTTGGCCCAAAAAATATTTTTATTTGTACTAGACTACAAATTAATTATAATTTCTTAACAATGTAATCTTATAAGATCACAGAACATTTGCTGTACTGGTTTCGTAACAGCTTTGTCATATCAGTAATCTACTGTCATTATAATAGTAAAGATTTTTTTTTAAAATTTCAAATGAGGCGTGATTTTCAAGAGTGAATAGTAGAATGAATAGTGATTAGTAAAATCAAGAATTTCGGTAGGTGCAAAATCAATAATCAAGTATTACTAAACATAAAAATTTTGCTTATCTTTCTAATATTGTTTTGAAGAACAAACTAAGCAATGCCTTCGGTAAATCCAATCGTTTAAATTTTTCAGGCAACGCCTTAATGGGTATCATTAACGTGACAAGACGTCCCGTTTTGAACGGGACTGTACCTTTTTATAATCACGAGTTCTGGTGTCCCGAAATGAACTCTGGGACGAAAAATTGTCCCGTTTTCGGAAACGACGTGAAGCTGTTCGGAAACCTTCATTAAAACTTGAATATCAGACTGTATCGGCAATTGAAGCTGCAAAAGAAATCAATCAACTTATAGACAATTTGACTCAGAAACAGACCAATCAGTCTCTTCCATTTACGGTGCGTCAATTAACGGTGAAATCAAAAGATAATGGCACTGATATAGATGAAGAGTTTGTGAAACGGACGGCTAAAGAATTTTTATAAAACAAGACGTAAATATATATAAATATATATAGAGCAGTGGACTTGCTTTCTTACCAAAGAAATGGAGTTATTTTATTGGGCAGATTTAAAAAAGGTCCCTACATGGGAAGACGTTCAAAAATCTCTGGATGTATAAATTGAAAAGAAGTATATTGACTGTAATAAAGATACAGAAGATTTTGATTAATTTTCATTAATTTCTAACTACAATACATCGCAAAAAGTAACCGAATGAAATAATCTAAATGTTTCTACGGAAACTCGTTGGGTGGAAGTATTCAAACACTTTCACGCCAACAATCTACAGCTTGAAAACTTTTTATTTTTATTTTAATTGAATATATTTTATGTTTGCCTGCTACAAATGCTCCAGTAGAAAAAGTATTTCCTGTGATGAGCAAATTGTGGACATCTGAGAAAAACCCAGTTACAAATTTCAGTTCTAAAAGTGATGCTAATAATTAAGGTGAATATATATATATATATATATATATATATATATATATATATAAACGTGCCAACAGTTTCATTCTTACTTAAAATCTTCACCAGCTATATTAAAGCAAATTTGTTCCTCTGATAAATATAAATATAACTAAACGTTTTGGGTATATCTTTTAATTAGTAACTTTTAAGCTAACTTTTTCAGAATAAATAACTTTAAAAAAGTGTTTTGTTCATTGTATACCTGTTAATTGACCTAAATAAAACAATTTTCCTTTTTGAGTCAAGGAATAAATGGGCACGTTAGGTATCATTGACGCATATTAATCACACACACAAATCAACAATGAAAGAAAATCCTTACGAATTCACACATATACACCAAAAAATTGTTTTTATTGAGGGGTCGTTGTAGGCTTGTGTTCAAGGTATTGAATCATGACCGGCGTGACATGAGTTCGAAACCCAGCACCACTTAAGACCCGTCGTGTAGGGGCGCAATGGGCGTTAAATCTGTTGAGAGATGAAACGTCCTCCTATTGGTATGGTAGTTAGAAGAGGGGGGGGGGGTTGTTTTCCTCGTCACTTAACGATGGTTCAAAATATAAGAGGTCCATCGCCAAAAGCACTCGTGTATATAATTGAACAGAGAGACGTTAATATTCACTCACTCGTTGTTTTGTTGAAATTTTTCACCGCGGATAGTAATCAATAACTATAAAAAGTAGGACTGCTAAAGTTCAAAGCATCTTTTTCAGAATAAATATTTTCTCTGTAGTTCTCTCTCTCTCTCTCTCTGAGTGTGTATGTGTGTGTGTATGTGTGGGTGTATTATACGTATATAGTTATGTAACACGTGCTGTCAATAACTTTGAAAGTATCATATTGAGTGGAGTTTGGCAGTAACTGGATGATCGGTTTAATTTATGTTGTGTAACCATGGTTTCACAGATAGCATGCCTGTGATTCATGTAAATAAAACCTGAGTTGTTTCTATATTTTTGCAACGTTTGTTTTTGCTATTTTCAGCTTAAATGTTTTACTGTAGCACTTTAAAATCCTGAAGTGAACTATGAATAGCCCTGTATTTTCTAAAATTACTATCACAATCTATTTTCAAGAGTTTTATTTCGAAAAAAGGGACATAAAGCGTTCTATTCAAGAAATAAGTAAATAATGCGACAAACGGTGAAGTAATTTAGTGATCTTACATACGTTATTACCTGCATGAACTTATGGAAATGTGTTACCATTTCTCGTTTTACAATAAAAACGCTTTCATTTCTTTATAAAGTCAATGCGAAACAGCTAAACTTTTGATTAAATTCTTTCCTGACAAATTGCTATTTTTTAGATTTCAAACGCGTGAAGCCAATATGTCAAAGTTTGCTTTCAAACACCTTTTATGGGTAGTGTTTCAATTCAAGATGAAATGATGATGACCTAAAACGTTTTCGTGTTTCCAGAAGTTGATGGAACATAAATTCAAATTTCACACGATGCATGAATATTAACAAATAAGCCTTCTGCCGTCAAGAAGCCTTTCGAAAAATTGCTTGATCACGGTTAGGCACCATTCGATGTAATGTAAAATATTCCTGTATTGAAAGCTGTCACTGAAATTTGACATTTATATTAATATGCGGAGAGCAAAATAATGTTTCTTATAAAAAAGGAGATAAAATATATGTGATGACATTAATTTCCTCTAGAAAAATATATCTACTTATTTTTCTTAGGAAAAAAATACTGCCATTTTTCTTCTTTTCGTTGAAGGCTTATAATGTGATTGTATAAAGAGATGGAATGCTACACAATTTTGGTGTAATATTTAAAATGCAAATTAATTACATATATGTAATTCTAAGAAATGTGTAAGGTTTCGATAATTTTTTACACACTTAGAAATAGAATACATAAATAATTTCTAGAAACTGTACTTTCTTGGTATATTATTAAGTTCAGTAACAGAAGTTAATGTCATACATAAAATATACAAGTTTTTGCACATATATTAATACAGAAAGTATTGTACACAACTACACAACTAAAAAATAATATTCTCAACCTCTTACCAACTACATATTCTTGTGTAAAACATGATTATATGCTTCAAATTTTCGTTACTTTTTTCTTTTGTTAGAGTAACTTAATTCGATTTTTTAAAATCTCTTTTTCTTATATTTTATGGCATAGCATTGGTCAACCTTCCTCGGAAACAAAAAGGAAAACAAAATAAAGATATAGAAGAATAAAATAAAAGCTTGTATGTTGGGGCTAAACACATACTTATACATCATACTGCTTGTTAGATACATTTTTTCGATTTATTTATATGAAACAGGGTATATTTAAATCACTATTTATTATAAATATATAAATTTCGCAATATATGCAAAAAATTGCTTAAATAAAAATTATTTATAAAAAAAAGTATATTTTTAAAAATTAAAATTTAAACAGGTGCAATGGAATTTATTACCCATGAAATGCAAAACACATTAAAAAAAATTCTGGTATTGAAATATTTATATTCTCTTCAAAGTACTTACTGAAATCCAATTTCTTTCCATTCAATATAAAATAATTATTTAATTTTATTGCAGATATAAATGGACATTCTTAGATCTAAAATAGTCTTATATTTAATATACTTGTATGTTTTATCAAGTATTTTTTAATTTGATCGAATGGAATTTAAAATTATACATAACATTTGTCAATTAAGAAAATATACAAATAAATAGAAAACCTTAACTCATGTTGTTTTACAGATGTGAATGGAAAGGTATCCATAGAAAATAATTTAGTTTTTGTTTGGGATATGAGATATTTATTTTGAACGAAACAAATGTGTAATGTATGCCTTTTATACACTTCGTTTAAACTCTCTCGTTGATTCATACGCCTCACAAAGGTTCAATTCAGTTTCTTTGAAAATAACTTTATAATGCGGAAATTTATTGCATGCGGAAGATATATGAGTTTTATATTTAATATAAGGCTAGAACAATTCATTACTAGATAACAAAAAAAATACGTATTTTTTTAAAGTATGATGATCGAACGATATGCTGATGAGGTGAGGTATGCTTAAGTGAGGTATGTGATTTAGTGAGGTTTTATTTCACTTACAGTGAATATTTCCTTTTTTTCTAAAAGTAAACTAGAAAAAGATATATTGAGGGATATCTGCTGAGTGAAAATTTAAAAATTACCGCTACAAACAAGTTTCTTGACATATTTGCAAATATTGATTCTAGACATGCTTCAAGAGTAATAAAATAAATGATATGACGGCAGAAGAGGAATACTTTTAAATGTAACACATTTTAGCTGCATAAATTGATAATTTTTTTTTATTTTAAAATTAATATAATTGCATTCCTAAGTGTTTAAGTTCATCAAGATCAAAGTTAAATAAATGCTTCAAAACTCATTGATTCTTCAATTAATATTGATATGCATTATTGCTTAGATAATATATGATTGGATAATTTCTTTAGTGGAAAACATTTACCGAAAATGGTAACAGATTGATAAATGTTTATAATTTTGCATATATTAGTATTACATAAAACTTGTTTAAATCTATATTTATACGATACAATTTATTATAATCAAATTTTTTACAGAAAATTTTTAATTGTACGAGCAATTAAACACAATTTGGGATATTATTTAGAAACAGACACATTTTCTTGCAGTTTAAAAGTATTTTTTCATAAAAAATAGGACTTAATTTATACGAATTATATTTAACAATGTCGTAATCCCTCATTCATCTTTTATTTGAAGGGGGCCAAAATGATATTTTGAATCTTATGAACTATTTACTTAGACCTTCTTAAAAGTAACGAAGCTTAATGAGAAGACAATATTTTAAATTGTTTTAATAGTAACTTTTCTCAAGACGAGAAAATGATTTTTAAAGAGTAAATATATTTAAAAATTACACATACATCAATGTATAGGGCTTAATATTTCAATAAGTTCTACGAACAGTGTAAGCGTATTTAATGAAAACAATTATACTAAAGAAATAAATGGTAAATAAACATCGTGTTCCATTTATTGTTTCACTTAAAAACAAGGAAAGAAATGCTTTTATTCTTCATAAAATTCTCATATTGAATGTATTTTTCTTTCCTTTCCATCGTCCATAATTATTTCAACAATTAGTAACAAAAGAGGGGGGGGGGGCTTTCTGAAGTATAATAGGAAGAGTAATTAAAGAACTTTTAATGATCTCAAAATTTATCTTCTGAATTTTTAAAACATTCAAAAATCGAAGAAAAATACTTTAAACATTAATCTGCCAATTAGGACAAAAGATGAAAAACTCTATACTTTTCCATGTTATACTTACTTTGGTATAACAATGAAAGTTTATGATGAAATGTGTTTACATTTTCTGGTTTGACGATAAATTAATTTTTTTACCCTGCAATTCTTTAAATAATATTTATCTTCGTTAATTAAATATTAAATTTTCTTAAAACCAATTTAAATGAATATTAGTATACCTTAAATTACATTTGATGAAGTAATTTTATTTACGTTACTTTAAAACTTTCAAAAAAAATTTTCAGTACAAGTATTAGAAATGCGATTTATTACGCGAATAGTAGTTCCTATTGAAGTAACAATAAATTACAAAGTTTTTTTTTAATAAATATACTAAAAAGAGCTTCGAAGTTTGATAAATTAAGTTTCTAAACAATTTTTTTTGTATTGTTCTGAGTTAGTACTTTTGCTTTGTGTAATATGTATTTCTTTTGAATATTTTTAGTGCAAAAAATACAAAAAATAATATGGAGAGTATATTGAAGCCATTTCTGATTTTTTTTTTTACTCCATTTAAAATAATTATTTAAATTGCGTCTCAGAATTTCTCGTCTCCAATTTTCTTCAAATTTATCATTATTTAGTAACAACATTATTTTATTTTATTAGATATTTTTCTACGTATTTTAAAACTACAACGTATTTAGCTTTGTAGGCCAGAAAATGTGGGGAGTGCACCCCTAGGCAGGCATGATATCCTCATTTGAGGGGCGCATACATATTGAAAAATCAAAAATATGAGATATATTTATAATATCAATTTACTGAAAGTATTATTATACTTATAAATGTATCAGTACTGAACAATACTTTTTTGATAATTAATTTATCAATATTAAATTTAAATTAAATATTATAATTACTAGTCCTTTCCATTTGAAAGTTTGAGAAGCACTATTCTAGGCTATTCTCTTTCTTTGGCAAATTAATATCTAATAACCTACCATGTACAGAAGATTAAGAATTCCTTTCATCATAAAACGAGTTCTAATATTTTTAATTTAAATTACAGTTCACCGCAAGGAAAATTTCAAGAATTATGTAGAGCAAGGAGAGAGAGTTATATTAACGTCACACTGTAAAGCAACACGAGGGCTATTAGTGACGAACCTTCTGATTTTGAACCTTGTTTAAGTGGAGAGGCTCCTCCTTCCAACTGCCAACCATATTAATGAAGAACATTGAGCCTCGATAGATTGAACGCCCCTCAGTCCTACACGGTAGATCTCCAGTTGATTAAGTAGAACAAAATGATTTACATAAAATTATTTAAGTAAAATCCTTACCAAAAATTAAATTTTTTATATCTAAACAGGGTTTATTAAAAAAGTGAAAAAATATGCAGCTTCACTAAATAATTAATCATTTAATTATATTTAAGCGGAAATTTATAATCAAAATAAAATAAAGGCATGCTTTTTATCTCCTTTAAGATTTCTATAACAGTTAAAGCAACAAAAAAAAAATGAAAATTAGAATTTATATGCTATATTTCTGTCAATAGATAGTAATGTATTTGAAAATAAAAGTTTATAGTTAATGCTGTGATGCCAATACATCATCGTCTTTAATTATTGTGAAATAATACATTCATAAATATTAAAGAGTCGTAAATGATTTGAAATTTCCGTATAACATTTGTAATTCACGCAATACTATTCAATTATAAATGAATAAAATAATTATGAATGTATCATTCATTTTAGTTCAATCTTATGTGTTTTCTTTATTGTGAATATGACATTCTTGACACGCATGTTGAAATATAATGAAAAATTCCTCAGTTTCTGAAAGAGCTATTCTATCACTCGGCAGAATAAAAAAGCTGACAAAATATATTTTTTCGAAAAATAATGATATATATTGACGCGAATTATAATTAAATTAATCCGTGATCATTTACATAGAAAAACTAAAACAAACATTTAAAAGAACTTTAAATTTTAAACTTATTTCAATATTGACATAAAAAAGTAAGCTTTTTATAAAAACAATTAATTCTAACAATTTAGCAATTTAACAATTAATCTAACGTTAAATAGTGCAAACCTCTAAAAAACAGTCATAACAAATCTATCAATTAAACAGATTATGTGCCTTGAAATATTATGGCAATAATCAACACCATAGGAAAAAAGAAACTTTGTGCAAATTAGATGCGAGATAATTAATAGCATCACGATCTGCTTATACTTCAATTGTCGGAAATACAGTATGTATGAAATTCCAGGTGGATAGAAAAAATTAAAGTTTTATTCCCAACAATTGTGAACTCGTACAGCAGGTATATGATTATAATGCATTCCATTTAAAAAATATTTTGCTGTAACCCACTGATAACAGTTACCTTAAATGATTTATAAAATAAATTGGGCTAAATTCCTGAATGTCACATGATATACCACCACGTATTTTTCACCGATTTCAAAATTGACATTAGGCTTGTACTAGCTCTTCAAGTGGAAAAAATTTAGATAAAATTTAAAATTTATATATATGTTAAAAATATTCGGATATTAAGATTCTTCAAACATTTTTCAAAATTAAAAGAATAATACTTTCTACACTATTAAAATTCGAAGGTAAGCAAACGTATGTACCTATGTATCTATGTGCGTCTATCTCCTCACGAACCGCACCACGCAGAAACTCGCGGAAGGTACCAAAAGATCGGGAATGATCCGGGAAGCCGTATTGACCATTTATATTCCAATATTGTAATTAGTTGAAAATATATTAATTAAAAACGTTAAAAAACCGGGGTTTTTTAGCCAACTTTGATGTGTGTACATTGTTGTAACACTGTTATTGTTACATCAGTGACAAAAGCAGGCGTCCAAAATCGGTATTCAGCCAAACTTGGAATTTCATGACATTGTTCTATTGATTGAATTAACTCACTCTGTTTGAAAATAAATGCTTTTAACGTGTGACTAACTTGAAATGTATTATTAAAATCCCAATTTCTACAATGTACGATGCTAAGTTAGACTGAGAAAAAATATTGTAAAAGTTATTCTAAAAATTTAGGAAATTTCGTAATTTTGAAAATTGTTTCTATTTGTATGCTTTTTTCCAAATAAAATATTTAAAAAAAGGCACTTTTCCATTTGAAGGAGGCATAAAAATGCAACGAAAAATTGCTAAAGTGACCAAATGCCAGTAACCTTCGACAGAATTTACCAGTTAGTGTATGTGTGTGTGAGGCTTGTGGAGCATGTTCAGAAAGACAACTTTCTGATACACACAACAGATAGTTTTCTTTATTTAAAAAAAAAAACAATTTAGTGTGAAAGACATTAAAAATATAAGAAAATGCTAAAATGTTTTTATTTGATAGTATTATTTTGATTTTGAATGTTTTTATGCAGTGAATTCAAGCAAATGTATGTGTCTCGGTTTACTCTCCCACACTTCTTTTTTATAGTTACATATTTTTAATCAAATAACCAAACATCCAGGAAAAAACAGTCATTTTTCATTCATTATTTAATAAAAACGGATATAAATTTATACTTTTAAAAATTAAATTGGTTTTGTATAGTATTATTTATTACAAAATTAATTATTTAATAATAATATATTAATTATTAATAATATTAATAGATTAGTTTTGTAAATTAAAAATTGAAAATAGAAATATAAAGAAAGATCTTATCACTGAGGGAAAAAAGACTGAAAAAGAGTTTTATACATGAAAAAGACTGTATAAACGCCGGGCCAAGCTGAGGGAAAAGAAATCTGTCTGTAAAGGAAAAGAAATTCAAGACATTTCGGAAAGGTGATAATTTTAATGACATGAGTATAGAAATTCCTCACATCACGCATACACCCTCACCCAGAAGTGCTGGCATCGAGAAGGAAAAAGGAAATTTTCATTCGGATAAAGTTATACTCTTGTAAGAATCCCGTGCAATGCCGGACTAAATGGAGGGAAAACAGATCCGTCCGTCGGGACGAAGACGTGGAAGAAATTGCGAAAAAGGGAGTATTAATGACAATATATAGAAATCACACACAAACGAGGAAGTAATGACATCGAGATTGGAAGAGGGAGTTTCCGTTGGCAAAAAATTATACACTTGAAAAAACCCGTTCAGGGTCGGGCCATGTAGCCGTAACATATGACACAATGCCATAATATGGAGCTGAAAATTGATTTCAGGTAAACTAAAATTTTATGACGTAGCTTTTTTGATTAATTTCATTCACAGATTAAAAAAAAAAGCTTTTAACATGTGATTAACGTGAAATATATCCTTGGAATCATAAATTCACTATTACATATGTTGTTGTCAAAATCCAGTTTTCAGCCTTACTGGAATTTTATTGACTGATTCCTTCACTTTGATTGAAAAATAACTGCTTTTCATATGTGATTTACTTGAGATGTTTTTTTTAAGAACACAATTCCTAAAACGCAAATATCTATGAGGTTTTTTTAAATTTAAATTTCGAAATGTGATAAAATTGTTTTTTAAGCATATTGGTAAATTTTTTACCTTTTGTAAAGGTTCCAATTTAAATTAATACGGAATATTGTAATAAGATTTAAAAATTCATGAAATTTTGTAAATTTCTACCTTTTGACATTTTTTATGCATAAAACTGTTTTTTAAAAAAGGTAGTTTTTGGTTTCGGTGAACCATAAATATATAACTAAAATAATTCTCAAAATAGACCCTTGTCAATAATAATTAATGATGGTAAGTCTACCAAAGAATTCAATAATTTAAGCGCTTATGTTGCATGAGCGGAAAGACAACTTTCGGAGAGTACGTAGGCAAACATGTTAATTGTGTATGTGAGAAACAGAATAACAAGAACAGTTATACACAAGAAAAATCTCGTGCAACGCCGGACTATGCAGCTATATATGGATGTAAATAAATATTTTTTAATAAAACTAAAACACAGTATTGTTTTTTATAATTCATTACAAAATTATTTTAAAAATCGTACAATGGCAGCTTTTAATTGGATACAATAGTATTAATTTTGTAAATTAATAATCGAAAATAGAAATTTGATCTTATCCTTGAGGAAAAAACTAGGTAAAAAGAGTTTTATATTCTCGAAAATGCCTGTACAATACCGGTTAAACGAGGGAAAATAAATATTCCTAACAAGGAAAAGTGGAAGAAATTTTGAAAAAAAATGAATTTTAATGACCTAAATATAGAAATCACTCTCCTAGAAGTGCTGGCGTCGAGAGGGAAAGAGGAAATTTCCATGGGGGTAAAGTGATGCACTCGGTAAGTGCCCTTGAAACGCTGAGATATTCTGACGTGATACAGACCCGTCCGATGAAGCGAAGAGATGGAAGAAATTCCAAAAAAGTGTATTTTAATGAAATATTAATATGGAAGTCACACAAACACACCAGGAAGAGTGCTTACACCGATACGAGAAGGGGAAATTTTAAAGGCAAAAATATGTATACACTTAAAAAAAGCCCGTGCAACGCCAGACCATCCAGCTAGTACTTTAATTAAAGAGCACTTTTAAACCAAGTACATTGTATTTGCTTTTGCGAATTATTATTGTTTATAAGTATACACTTTTAAGAGAATCTGCAAAAAACAAAGTTGGCAAGAGCAAAGCTCATGAACTAATTGGCGGGGAACACGTGAATGCAATTATGAGACTACGAAGTCACATAAGTTAACCCTCTCCTGCGCATTTCGCGATTTCGTAGCGTAAATGTTGCGAAGTTTACGCAACACCCGATTTTCAAGAGGATGTATTTTGGTAATATGAGAATTATTTAGCTTTGCAACCCATGCTGTTCCTGTTTATGTTTTCATTTATAATTTTATGATCATATATTTTTATGATCTTATGTTCATATATTTTCATGATTTAATTCTATATTTTAAATTAAAAGCCCTTTTTTCAAATTTTGTTCGCATATTTAACTCTAAAAAGTAGATTTAATATGCAGATTTAAAAAAGTAATAAGACAATAAGCAATTTTGAACTTACTTTGATAAAATAACCACGCAGCGATAGTTTTAATTAACTGATTTGCAGGAAACACGCGTTTTGTAGTTATCATATATGACTGGCATCACATGAATTTAGTCCATTAGTCAATAAGAATAATACAACAGCTTGGGAGTAATCTTGAAGTGTGTAGTTATACACTGAATGCCATTTATTTGCCCTTTTTTGCAGTACTTTTTGCATGCAAAAACATATTTAAAATAAAGTGGATATATGTGATTGTCGTAAATTATATTTGTAAAAAATTCATTGAGTTTAAGAACATTAATTAGGAGAGAGACTCTTAGTAAGAAATTGACTCTTAATGAATGTGAACGTTGGAAAGAATACATCGAGAGAAAACACGATTGCGTGGAAATGGACAAAAAACGAGAACGTGTTGTTAATAATAATTTGGACAATTATTAGTTAAAATACTCATATAAATACACTATCAATGTTATTATTTTTAAAAAAATCTACCACTCACAAGTTCTTAAAATTACATATTTCTGCTCATAACATAATTAAAAAAATTTTTTATTTATTCATTTATTTTTTTTCATGTGTTCTGAAATTTCTGTATAAAATATGTTTAGATTTTATGGGTTTATCTTATTTTTGCGTCAATATATTTTCAGTGGGACCTCGTGTGCTCCAAAAGATGGCTTCCTGTTATTGTGTTAACTGCCTTTAATGCTTCTGGGTTGTTTGGTCAATGTGCTTGTTTGTTCATTGCAAAGAAGTAAGACACCTTTTCTTCCAAATTTTATTTTTAATTTATATAAAAGATATATATATATATATATACAGTCAAAATTCTCTTCTAGAGAGAGATGAATATTCAATTATCAAAACTAAAAAAAAATCACACAGATATCCAAGTTGAGTTATTGCTGTTTGAATTTATAGTGAACTTTAAATAAATTTATCTCGCCATACCATAAAAGAGTACCAAAGAAATTTAGGATTTTTTTTTATTTCTTTAAAAACACGCGACGCAATTATTTGAAAATATGTTACCACTATTTAAAACTAAGTGTATATTTAACTAAAGTATATATGATTACAGGAAAATTAGCACAACTTTGATTATACAATACGACATAAAAGTTTTGATATACCACTCTGAGAAATTCCTTAAACACTACTAAAAGTTATTTGTTGCAACTCCCCCCCCCGCAAGTGACATGATATTGAAATCAAACTATTAGAGCAATAACAAGAAAATCGCTTAAAAACTAAAACTGGTTTAACCAAATCTGAATGCTTTTAATAATTCGATTTTCGCACTTGTATTGTAGCCGTATATTTATATACCTTCACTATCATAGCCTCATCAATATTGATTAACCATATGTTTCACCTTTCAATAGTATTCTTTAAGGTATCCGACTGGTTCCAACAACTTTAAAAAAAAGGAGATATGGGGCTTTTTTATTTTAGATTTGTTTAGTGCATTTTAAGAAAAATGTGCTAAAATTAAGAAGAGAAAAAGAAATTATTATTACTAAAATGGGAAAAAATAGGTAAAAATTAACAAAAAATAGCATAAACGCGGTCCATTCTGTACCAAAGGTTTATGAACAAATTTTCACTTTTTTTAATCTAATGTGTTGTTATATTATTCATTTTTCAAATGACCTTCAGGATAACAGATATTTTCTTTTTTACAAATACTAGAGTCTTTATATCGCAGTTATTAAATGAAATTTCTTAAAAATACAGTGACTATATTCACATAAGGACTGCAACTTTTCAAATTAAGGTATAATTAAAGACCTCCTTGAAAAAAATGCATTTTCCAGCAGAAATATAATACAATTTAAGTAAATTAAGTATTATAGAAATAAAGATATATTTAAAATACCTTTATTGAAAAAATAAGTATTTAAAAATAAGTATTTCCTGATATCAAAGTATCCCTTAAGTACAATTTATTTTCAAATAACTGTTTAATTAGCACTTTTTCAGAAATAATATAAAAGTCATTTTGAATATACATATATATTTATTTTAAGAAGTACATTTTTACTAAACAAAATAATATATTCAATGTGCATTTTGAAACAAAGTACCTCAATATTTTTTTTAAAAAGCTAGACCTTTAAATAAAAAAATGTTTAAATAACTTTTTTTCATACAAAAAGAGAATAACTGATATTAAAATATAGTAACTTTATATAAGAAAGTCCTTTCTCTTTTTATATGTAATGAATAGTTTGCGATGAAGATTGAAACTACATTTTGTCGAACACTGTACGATATGAAATAACCGAATTATTGAATGTTTGCTTAACACCCACACACAAAAAGAAGATTTAATGCTTTTTACAACTTGCATTAATTTATGTGTCGTTTAATGCATTCAAAAGTTAACTACCAAAGTAAAAATGCCTTATAGGAAATAGCTCTTGATTCTTCATATTACTTCTCATTGTAATATGATGGGAATTGTAACATTACTCTAATTAAAGCTATTTCCGTGTATTTCTATTCAAAAATGTAAAGCACTTGAACAATAGAGTGACGAGGATAACGAAGCTCAATTTCACTGAAAGGGTATTTTCCTCATTGTGCATTCAGCCCATCGTGAAACAAATTATGATTGGAATTGTTATACTCTCTTTGAAACAATTATTGTGTTTTAGAATCAGATATGTTACACATGGGACATTTCAATAGAATCTTTATTAAGTTTGACTTACAGACTTTGCTGTTAAACATTTCGACTTTTGTAGGGTTAGAGTTAATATATTTTACGTGGTTTATCGTTTTTCAAACGTATAAGAGTTCCACGCAATGAGTGAATGTTTCTTTTGGAGTCAAACGTAATGTATTCTGTAACTATCCAGTGGATACAATTTAACATACTGGAAACGAACAGACAATGCATACAAGAGATTTACTTCAAATTGGAAACATACATCACACATTATATAATTTTACAAAGAAGCAAATTTTTAAAAAAATCACTCAGATAAATTAAACAACAATTCAATTACTTTAAAAAATCTGATTTCAAATAAAGCAAATGAAATGAAATGACACTGTCAAATGTTTGACTCCAGTGTTGCATTCATGCAACGTCCTCACGTGGAATCTTTTAGGAACTTCTAGAGAATTCTCGTGAAATAACATTCCTTTTGATTTGAAATTATTAATCTTATGTAGTCCGATGGCTCCTTCTTAAGCATAGTTTTTTACCTGACTTCATTAAAGCTTTCAGAATTTTACATTGTTCTGGCGATTTAATTTCTGGCTCAGTAATCTCATAGGCACTGCGTTATAATAAGTCCTGTTAAAAATGTATCTCTGGTTATTTTAATAAATAATTATGCAAAATTATACAAATAAATTTTTATTAGAATATAGAATAAAAAGTCAATTAAATAAAAATAGTAGTAACAAGAATTAAAATATTTACAGGTCATTATTTATTAAACTCATACAAACATTTCTGGGGCAAAATATTTCAATACGATATGTTTAGCTGTTTTCTTTAAACAAGAACCGTAATGCCGGATTCTATGTTGCAAAGGTTTATTATGAGGGCCGCTTCTACATTAAATTGGTTTCTTTATTTTTATTTCGTTCTTAACAGTACCAAAAAAGACTCCACGCAAATATGTTGTGCAGAGTTGAATCATTTTTGGGGCGCTTTATTTGCAAAATACATGCAATCAAATTTGAGAAATAATCAAACGTTTACAAATTCAAGTTTGCGAATTGTGTGCTTTATAATACATAGTACATAATAGTTGCACAAAATTACCTTGTTTAAGTACAGATAAAGGTTTTACATTCGTAATTTCAAAGTTAAATAAATCTCTAGTAGTGTTATTGCCAGATTTAGGACTGATAAAATAATTCCTAGACTTGTTTTTTCGGTTTAGAGCTATTAAATGCTCAACAAAAGCCATACATGTCTCGTTAGGGTGGTTTTTATTGTAGATTCTTAAAAAATCATTGAGTTTAGGAAAATACTCAAATATACACATTTGTGAATACTTTTTGGCCACTCTAGTGCATTTTTTTATAAAACAAATCTCTTTGAACTTTAAATACATTAGAATCTGCATCACTTCTCGGTTCAAATCTGTTCATTCAATTGAGTAAAAATGGCAGACAAGTGAGCAACCATAGCTAACCTGAAAAAAGTTAAAACTAATATTCAGTTCGAATTATGTGCTCTTTTACATAGTATTTCATCACGAAGCTAAAATAGGGGATCGAGTTTTTTTCCCTCACGTGACAGAGTTAAGAGTACGAGCCTTAATGAAAAATTTATAACTTATAACATAATCCATTATTTCTTTTCTTTTTTCCAAAATGCTGAATTTTTGGATGCTAATGATTCGATATGTTAGTAGCCATAATTCTAACCAAACTCAATGCTACAACTTTAGTAAGTAAATTTAGCAATCAATCCCATTCTTGTTCCAGATATTACGCGTGCCAAATCAGTGCCAATTCCAACATATTCTAACCCCCTGATTTCGTTTTTGATTATAAAACAATTCAAATAAAGATGGATTTAGCTGTCATACACGAAGGAAGTAAATAACAAAATGACAAATCCTCTTGTATTTTATATTCAAATTCATATCTGGTATAACCTACCAAATTAAAATTAATGGAAAGACATGTTACTTTCACCCAATTAGCATATAAAGTAATATTTACTTTTATGACTTGATATCAATTGTTCTTTTATATTATATGAAATATTTATAATTCTACTTTTAACTATCATTCAACAATGGAATCCAATTTATATATTTCTTGCTTTACCCCACCACACACACACATACTGAATTCAATTGTATATTTTTTGTTTTTTTGTATTTTGTACCTGGAAGAGTTATTTTTTCTACAATATTATGGGTGTCACCAACGTTTGCTTTCAGTACGGATACCTCTCATTTGATGTTTTTACGGTCTATTTATTGAACCTACCAGTTGCAATATAGCATCGGATTTTATTTAAAGCAAGTCATCATTTTTTTTTATTTCAATGTATAAAAAATACATGTGTAGACTTATTCATGTTCTCACTGTGTTTTGCTTGCAAAAGCCAAAATTGGAAGGCGGGATTGGGTGGGTGCCACTTTCATGCCATCGAGCAAAGGGAAGTCTTTCCAAATGTTTATTATATATAAAAGTGATTCTTCATAAATATTCACTTTAACATTTTAGACATTTGCGTTTTTTGATGCATTTCATGCTTTGTCCTTCGTGACTCAATCTCTTTCATTTATATTTTGTTCAACGTAGATGCAATTTTCAGCCAATAATCAATCATACAAGCCGAATAATTAATCCAAATCTATAATGACGTAAGACATATAGAATTGTGATTATAAAATAGAAATATCAGTTATGGGTAAAGTATTCCTTAAAATGATCTGTACAATGATGTAAAATGATCTTTATTTAATAGTGTTTTTTGTTTAGTTGTCATAACCGAGCAGCAAAAGTGGACCGTTGCAGATGCAGGCAGAGTGACTGAACAAGATGTAGCTTGCTGAAGGCACAGCAAAAAGACGTACAGATGTAGGAAAAAATAATAGAAATCCCTGTGAAAAAAATGTTTTCATTTGTAAAGGGTTGGGTCACTATTTTCCTGAATAACAGCTCGCAATGGATATTTAGATTCACAAATTAAGTTCTTGAACAAATTTCACCTGAATTCAAACCCATTTCTCGTGCAGAGCCGTCTCGAGTTCAGATATTTCACGTGGATGAGGAAACCGAGCACAAGCACCTAATGATGTTCAGATCAGGTAACTGAGGACACCATGTTAGATGCTCCACTTCATCATCATGCTCATGTTACCAAGTTTTAACACAGTGGTATGTGAGAACAGAGGCGTTGCCACTTTGGAACACAAGACGTTCTCCCGGAATGAGAGTCTGAATCATAGGGCGAAGAGGATCTTCGAGAATACTTCGATAATGGCCGCTTGTGATCACTACGTGGTCTCACAGGGGTCCTCAAAGAGCAGTATAAAAACCGGGTTATACTATACTATACTTTTATTTATTTTTCCAAGGGCATCACACACACAATTTTTGTAGCTGAATTACGTGATATTTCTCTACTAAAATTGTAGCTGAGATCACTAACAATAACAAAAGAGCCCCAAACGATTGATCTGATCATAGTACCCTTTCCGCTTGGTATCAAACTAAGTACACAATTTTCTGTAACATAACAGTGGAATCATCTTTAAACTTCCCTACAAAGTAAATTTATGTATAATAAAAATGTATAGTATTAGCTCTTCCTATAAGTTCATACGAAAATTGAATTTTTATAAAAAACATTTATTTTTATAAAATATAAATATTTTGTTTTTATTATATTTTTTGATTAATACAGGTTTGGCAAGCGTGTGCTTTTCTTCAGTACATTGTTGATGCAAAGTGCAAGTGGAGTGGCAACTGCATTTTCACCCAATTTTATTTGCTTTGTTGTGTTCAGATGCTTGGCAGGGCTCGCAGTTCCTGGAATTCTTATCGCACCCTCTACTCTTGGTAAGGTTTCATTTCATACTAACTTAAAATTGAATATTTTAAAATATAAAAATATTTTTAAAATTTTACGTTTGAAACAATGAAATATTTTTCAAGGTAATATTGGATGTGTTTGTGAAACCAATGCTATTTTAAAGCAAATTAGTTCTATAAAGATTTAGCTAATATAAGTATTTGAAATTGAGCTAATCTTTTTTATTTATTATTAAATTATGATCACTATTTTATGTAATGCATTTAGAAAAAAAGAAACCCTACCACCCGTGTGTATAATCTTTTATACATTCTAATTTACAACTATGGTACAGAAGCGGAACATTTTAGTCATTGGCGTTTTCATTCTTTGTACGTATCTCATTCACTTTTTTAAATCATAAATATAAGAAAAATTCTAATATTTAAGCAAACTATAAACAAAAAGTAATGTATCACCATAAATAATAATCAAGTTTTTTTTTTCAATTTTCAAAGCATTTTGAAAATGGTGCTTACAATATATTACCCTTTTTATATTTAAATTTTTTTTCTTATTTATTTTTTAAGCAAAATGAATATTTCGTTAGTTTAAAAAGTAATTAAAATTAGAAACACTTTCTAAGAAAAAATATTTAATTATTTAGAACAAACACTTTTTCTTTTCTTTTGGAGATAGTATATTTTTACCATCAGATTTGTAACGGCAATTATGGGACTAGTAAATTCGAATCATCTTAGAGGTAAAAAGAGTTTATTCTTGATAAAAATGAGGAAGAAAAAAATATTCCTTTTTGTAAAATTTACAACAAATATATTACACAAGACTCACCACTCAAAAAGTAAAGAAATTTATGATATTTTCATAGAAAAATATAAGCATTATAAAGAGTAAATAACGTTGTTGAATATTTTGAATGACCCCATTGAAAGTAATCGATCAGTTATTTTGTAAGATCAGGCATAACTACTTTCTTCTGAAAATATTGGTCCTAAACGAGACAAAAAAAATTTAACTTACTACAAACTTAATTTAGTTTCCTGGTTTTACGTCACCGAACCGAAATTAATGTTCACATTTCAATTGGGAAATAAAATGTTTGTTTGGGATAAAAATGAAAAAGTTGGAGAAACTTCACAAAGTTTAATGATTTATATATGTTATAGTTACTTTTTTAAATTAATAATATTCTCTCAAGAATTCAGATATTTATTGAAGGTATATTTTTGTTAGATATAATCAATTGAGATAATCTATTTCCTTTACTTTCCCTAAACACTTCGGTCAATACTAGCTTCAAAAAACTCTCTATATACTTCTGTATGGCTGAAAGAAAAAAGTGTCTGTAAAATCAAAGTGAAATGCAACAATTAAATTATTTATGGTTTCTAAACAACAATTAATTTAATCAAATTATTTTGGAGTTATTTTCTTATTTAATTCTTCATTTTGAATCGATATTGTACTATTTATCAATCGCGAATTATATGTCTTACAGTATATTCAAAATATCTTAATTTGATTAGCTAATTAATTCCATATCAAATTCATCATTTTTAATGCAACTCAAGCTAATAACTATAGGACTGGATTTTTTTAATGGACAGATAATATTTTCTTATGCTTTTATCCACTCCGAAAGTCCCAAAAGTATAACGCCTAATAGTATTAACCTTTGTTTTTCACTGTTTACGTTTAATATAAATATATCCCCTTTTTGCGTCCTTTATCCATTTATTCACCTGTACATATAATCCAAAGCTTTATTTCCAAGTTACGGACTTGTTTCTCTGAAAAGGAATTATTAAGAGGATATACGTTGGATTTATGTTCTAAATTACTATTATCTCCTACTCTGCATTCTAAGAAAATGGAACGAAACAGCTATATTTTGGTTTAAAAACCTATATGACAAATATGCCTTAACCCTAAAAAGCAATAACAATCAGTTATGGTTTCAACATACCTAATTACTTGATTTTAAAATTTAAAGTATAAATAAAGGCAAACATTTTACTTATTCTTTTAAGACATTCATTTCCTGCCGACCTTCTCGTGTTTTGGTTAGTAACGCTGATTGTTGTTCCATAAAATCTGGATTTAAATCCTGGTGAAGGCAGGGGTATTTGTAAAAGTATAATGCATGTGTGGTTTAGGGCACACTAACTATTTGTTGAGCAACAAATTCAGCCCAGTGTTTGGAGGAAGGGGATTAAAAATTGGAGGCCCTTTGACCAGTCACTAGTTAAACGGGGAGTGGTCACGCCGAGCACAGAATCACCCCAGGTTTACGAAATCTTTAATTCTGGGAAAACTATTTATTTGTTTACCACAATGACCTTTAAATTATACACCTATATGGCAGAGAGAGTCTTCCTGGAAACTAAAATGTATTTGTCACGTATCTCCTTTTTTTGGCGAATGGCAAACGTATTTTACAATCTTAAGGTACTTTAGGTTGACTGAGTTCCCAGCGCGACCATATTTCTTCCAAAATATTTTCTATGAACAAGCCCATTTTCTCCTGTGAATGACTTAGTAGTTTTTGTAGCTTTGTACGACTCATTATTAATTATTAATGTAAATGCACAGAATAAAAGAAAGGAAAAAGGCTTCTGTTCAATTTTTATTGGATGAATTTGAAGTTTATTAAACAAGGAAAGAATCTGGTGAAATTATAGATTTTAATAAAGATAGCGAAAGTAAATTTCTGAAAAATGATGAGGATGAAACGTTTGAGTTGAAAGGAAATTTTTCAAGTACTGTTTAATAAACTCCATCAAGAACGATGTGAAGTCAAAAGATTACCACAAGGCACATTCCGCCTTCTCAAAAAAATACAAACAAGAAAAAGTTCAACATGCTAATTGTCAATCATCAAGGGAGAATAAAACTGCGATAATTTGAACAATATATGAGAATTTTGCCTGCAAATATCATTCCTATAATGTTAGGGAAAAGTGTCTGCGATTGGTGTATTTTGTTAAAGTAACATTTGTGAAACATTTTAGTTCAGTTTGATTGGTGTTTTTCTCAAATTATCAAATACAAATCGAACATTCCTTAAACGTAGGTGAGCATATTTTTTCTTAATTGAATTATGAACTGGGATTACGATTTTTATCGGGTACAATAAAAATAATTATAAATAAAAGTATCAGCGTAAAACTGGGTTTAAGGACAAATGTGACATCTGGTCCTTTTTCCCAATGAATTTCTAGAGTCGCGATCTGATAGCGTCGACCGGGCAACATTAGCAACAGCAAACTCTCATCAAGTTTAAAACACGTTTAGAAAACCAATTTCGAAAATATTTCCCTGACAAACTTAAAGTTAATTCCAATTCGTGTGACCCTAATTCGCTTTATAATGCTGTGTTCACATTGCATGTATATATATATCACTGCAAAATTTCTCACTTAATTATCGTTTTATTTTTACAGCACATGAGCTGAATGGATGGAAGATGCACGCCAAAGTGAGTCTTCTGTGTTCCGCGGCTCGGAGCATCGGCATGGCGCTGCTGGCAGGGATTATTCTTTTCGTCGGTGAATGGTCGAATTTAGCTCTGGCGAGCTCCGTTCCCTTCTTTGCCTTCTTCCTATACAGTTGGTAAGTATCAAGGAATTGATTCTTCAGGACGTTTTTATAAAAATAGATTCAGTTACAATTTACTTCAAGTAGAAGAAAACAGTGTTCATTAAATCAGTGGGTCCGACAACTCTGTGGGCAGTCGTAGCAGCAACCACATGCCCGAAGGCTGGAGAATATTTTCCCTCCCTTCCAGTTCTATGTCTAAATTGAGGAGGTGGAGGTAGGTGGAGTCGCCATCTATCGTGTATGAACCGAACTAAATCGTACGGTCACCAGCACGGTGCTCAAAGCTAAAAAACGATAACGATAGGCTCACACCTTGCCCCTTGCCACGATGAATTTTGTGGGCTTAGATCTGACACCGTCAAACATGTGGCATTAGAAACAACACAACAACAACAGAAGAAAACTCTTGGAAATAAATTGTAATTGAAATATTTTTGCATGCGTGGTAATAGAAATATGTTCCAAATTTACCAAAAAAAAAGGATAACATTGATTTAGTCACAGCTTAGTTTAAAAAAACTTAAATTGTCAAAAAAGTTCATCAAATAATCCAGAGTTGGTGTTTCGAAGGGATACTCTTACCTAACACATACCTTTTGCACGTATCCACAGCACCTGTATTGTCTAATTAAATGATCTTGCTCTATAGGTAAAAGCTATGGATATCTACGGAAAGTACATGGTTTCATGAATAATCGCTTAAAGAAATACTATATAATAATAAATTAATATAAATCAAACGTGAATAGACAAAAAAGGTCTGTACGATACTTTATCACTCAATATTTCATATTTAAGAAGTCTATTTGTGGCGACAAAAATAAATGAAACAATAACTTAGAAGTACGACATTTTTATTAGTTACGTTCCGTAGATTGCCATATATAGGACGAGAATTTTTGGACTTAAAATAAGAGTTTACACGTGTGTATATGGTAGCATTATAAAAGTGTAGTTCAGAAGAGAAAAAAAATTAACATTTTAATTTAGCGAGCGATTTTAATGTTTTAACGTTTTTGATGTCTTAACTTAAATTGTACTATTTAAAAACACACACACACACATAAATTCTTCAAAGTAAGTGTCTTAATCCAAGTTTCTGAATTATTCATAAAATTCACATTTATTCATTGAGATGCCTGAAAGTATATAATCATCATATAGCGATTTTTTTCACCTGAAAATTAAACGTAAGTCGACGATAATGTGCCATACATTACTTTCGTTTACCTTCATATTCAAGACTTTTTTTTAAGTGGGTTTTTTAAAATTTTGAGTAATTTTTAGAAGGAAAAATACACCCAGGTCTTATATTAGGAAATAAAAGGTAAACATAATTTTGATCCACAATATCTTCCTCTTCTGTTTATAAGCATTCAACCGCATTTGTTAAGAACTCCAATTTGAATTAACTGCTTTTAATATAAGTTATATGGTCACCTAAGATTTAAGGATTTCTTGAGTTTTTTATGTAAATATTCCAATGAATAATTTATAAAGTTATGTGTCATAACAAAAAGGTTTTGTCCCAAATTGGAAGTTAATTTCTTCAAATGCACAAAATAAGCATGTACAATTACTTCAGTATTAATAAGAAGTGTCTAAGAATAGTTTATATGTAACAAAATCTTAACAAGCTCACTTTCAAAGGCCTATTGTATAATAACGTGCCTAATAAAAAATACATGTAAACATTTAATTTTAGAGCACTTGGAAGATATTTAAATTTAAATAATCTTTCAGAGAGTGATTTCTCTTCACGTTTATTTACAAATATATATTTTTATATTTAAATAGTTGTAATTGCGGTTCAATTAGAATATCGACTGTTCCCACAGGTAGTTTCTCATTTCATTTTATAACTTCAAATGACGAATTAATCATAACGGTTCATTTACCTTCACCATGAACTTTTTCACACGGACAGTCGATATTTTAATCAAATGTAATACGTCTTAAAAGGGATGCCTGATCAAAATTAAATCAAACAATTCCTTTCCATTTTAACTGCTTTCTGAAAATAGCCGGATTTGTCAAAACTCATAAACACCAATCACTTGAGTAAAACGTGTTGTTTCACAAAAGGAGAGTGGTAATAAACTTCCTCATTTTTAAACTTTTTTTCTTTCTTCCTCTTTATTTTCTGAGCCATAAAAGTTCCAACTATTGAGCTGGTGAACTGCACTTTTCCTTCTTAATAATGACTGATGAAGCATTTTAATTTCAATCATTTCCAAAATATACGAAAGATAATTCTTGAAAGTGCTGTCGTAAAGAGCAATTCCTTCTCAAAAATATTCACCCTTAAATAATTAGTCATCGTAGTAAATCATTGTCAAAGTAAGTCGCATGCTTCGAAAAGAAATTTCTTCACATTTTGATTATTCTTTTCGAGAATATATGTTTGGCTTTCAACAGTCCCTCGTGTTTTCAAAAGTCAATTACGCGTCTCACGGAAACACACACCCTCCTCCATATAATCCAAAATATTGCATCCAAATAGTTGTTAACCTAAGTGTAACTAGTCAAAACAGAAACAGTATCCACAGTAGTGATATATATATATTACTTCAATTAAAATTGATAAATTTCAATTTGGATTTATACAGTACATTTTCTTATTGTCTGCGTCTTCGGAGAGTACCATTATATTTAAATTTATATTTAGATTATATTTAGACATTTATTTTACGTAAGCACCTGGTCTGAAAATTTCTGATACCTGCCTTTATGAAAACTCTAAATACACAATTTTCAGCTCGAACGCTCTAATGAATTAACATTATACCTTGAATAAATTCCAAACAAACTCGTGAATTACAAATATCCTCACTATCTATAAATAAATTTTAGGAAATATTATTATCTCAACTGTTCATATTTCTGGTAAGATGTGTGGTTTAACAAATATAATACTACAAGCCTATAAAATTTAAAAAGAAATTAAATGTCATTCCCAACTGATAGAATAATATCTTAAGACCATATCTCAAAAAGCAATTTTCAATATTAATCTTGCCGGAGAACTACCCCCTTTCAAGGGAGAAAGTTAAAAGAAAAACTAACCTCCTGAGTAAATTTCCCAAAGGAATCTTTCGATTCTCTTGAAGCAGAATTTTCACTCGAAATCAGCAAAGAAAATTCTGCCTGCCAAAGACACGGTTGTTCCATTAGCAGTTCTTTTTTCTTCTTTACTTGACTTGGAATGATTTTTTCTTTCCCATCAGACAAGGCGATCTTGAAACACTTGCCTATACTGGTCAGAAAGTTTTTAAATTTCTTTTTTTTTCTCTCTTTCCCCCTGAAGGAAAATAAAATGAGCATTCGAATTCAATATGCATTAAAATACCTAAAGAAATACAAAAGGCATTTTTTTAACTAGAAAAAAAATCTGTTTTTTATTATGAAAAAGAAAGAGATTCTGAAATGCAATTTATTTTTCAAACAGATCGCTGAAATAGCATTTCGCCTTAGAATGACAATTTGAGTGTTATGCGTGAAGAATTAAAATTTATCATTAAATTTTTACAATTAACTATTAAGAAGTACAAAACACTTTTTCTTTTTTGATAAATTTCCGAATATGTAGGTGAGACCGGGGCAAGATGATTATGTTAACAATTTTTGCTGTTTGTTAATTTATTTTCAAGGATAATAAAATTAATTTTACTTAAACTGTTAGAATAGTCTTTTATAGTATTAAAATATATTCTCATTTAATTTTTCAAATAAATTAAAGTAAAGCATAATTTATTTCTTCATAATCTTAACAAATCGTCATCTTGCTCCAGTACTGGGGCAAGATAAGATGACAACATTGAAAAGAGTTTAACATATTTTATCTTTTGAATATGTTACATGATTTAACAAATGATAAATGTGTTTTCACATCTTGCGAAGTATCGAACTAAGCGCAATGCATTGTAACGTAATGTTGAAATGTTTAGTAGTGCAGCTAACAATGGTCACAAAAAAATGCCATTCTCATAATTGGAAAATTCCTCATGCCACCACTCTTGGCATTTACAACACTAGACTTAGGCTTACAGGAACATTGTTTGAGTTTTCTTACTCTCTTTTTAAATTCACGAGCTTCATTTCTCTGTTTTTCCCTTTGATCGAAAATTTCTTTGATGAGTGTGATTGTTAGAATGTTTGAGTTTAGTCTTTTGCTCTTTCTTTTTTCTCTCAAATTGTGTTGCTTAAGTCAATGATTTGCAATAAAAAAACACAAACAGGCTTCTTTGATTCATCAGAATCAGCATTTGACATAAGTTTTGGTTCTTTTGGAGGGTTTATATGTAGGTTTTTACTACCAGGGTATCTGGATTATAGTACTATTATTCTCAGTTCCATCGCCAACAGCAACATGGACAGCAGAAAAGTCATGTTCGCTAAACACAAGAAGATTATGAGGCTCCATCCCGCATTCTTGAAACCCTTTAACGGCATTTCCAACTTTAGCTGCTTTGAAGTAAGTGCTGTTCAAAAGCTCACCAATATTTTTGTCTACGATAGTTTGTCCTGGATGAGTAATCAAAAAGTTGTCACATGCTTCGCTATAGTAGATTTTTAATGGGTCGAAAAATGACACATGGAGGGCCTGGAGACGATGAGATGTATGTGCTGGTAACCCAACCATGATGACGTTTTTCGCCTTGCAATGTTAGACAGCCTGCAAAGTTATGTTAGTTTTGTAATTGCCAATAATCCACAGAGTAGGAGATTCTTTGCTTGATTTCACGTGAAGATAAAAGTGCTTCATAAAAGAGAAAAAGGTGCCCTCATTGCTCCAGCCATTATCACTACAATCGCCTACAGCTCCTGGTGAGGCTCTTTCTACAAGTTCAGGAAGCCCTCGTTTTCTTGTAAAATATCAGAATGTTGCAGATAAAAGCCAGTATTTCTAATGCAACAGATTATTGTTACATTCCTTCTTCTCTAGGAGGGGGGAGCCTTAGCGGATGGCAAAAATGTTCTCCTCTGGTCGCCCCCTTTTGAACGACGCCTTCCTCGATCCTTTGCGCCTCTTAGTCTCCAGAGGAGATAGAAGCCCAAGGACACGTGGACAAACATACAGACAAACAAGCATTTACAGGATTGAATAGAATGGATAACTCAGTTAGTTTAATAAATTCCGAAACACGGGGCGCTGTTCATCTTGCCTCGGAATGTCTGTTTAAAAATATTCGTTCACATTGTCATGAAGGAAGACGATTGATTGACATTTATTCATGGTAGTAAGTAGTATTTAAACTAAGTTATTCATAAATATTAAAGAGAAATGATATATCTTACCTGTATCGGTAGCACAGTTTATTTACACATGCATAAAAGTTATACCGTGGCAGTGGGGAACAATCAAAAATTGCGATTTCAGCGTCTCTATACTTTTGTTTAACAAACGCCCAAAGAGATAGCCAGTTGTGTCCATTTGAAGCTGCTACCTAATGAGAAACCAAAAAATTAAGACATTCACCATCTTGCCCCAGTCTCCCCTACTGATTTGTGACAACTGCATTTAAATTGAGAAATTTTAATTTAAGTAAATAATTTATTTTCTTAAAATTCCAGATAAACGTAATCGAATCATATTTGTAAATAGTATAAGAACTATGTGTATAGCTTTCGGAATAGCTGAGTATAATTACTTTCCAGTAAAGAATTTTTGATTGTTTAATTATAAAATCCTGCGAAAAGCTGGTTATATCTTATACCTTCTGTTACGCGCAAGCTGTTACTTTGTATTTATGCCTTTCACTTTGTATATCAGATAAATTTGTTATGTAGTTTGTTTCCTGATTCTGATATTGACTGATTTAGTTTCAGTCAGTACAAAATATTAAATTAAATAATGATTGTAATAAAATGCTTTTGTATTTAATGTCATACATTTTCACTAAAAATAGCCATTTTGGAAGGATAACCGCGTGTAAATTCCTATATGAAATTTATATAAGTAATCTTTCCAACAAGTATTTTTTTATATAACTTTAAAATCTGCCACTTGATAGTGTATGTTTGAAGTCTCTATTAGGCCTTTACAAGCCAATGATCACTCTTAATATATTCAATCACTCCAATACGAGTATATTGTAATTTATAATAAAATATGTCAAAGTACAAAACCAATCTACATACCAAAAGATCTTTTAACACTAGACCGTCCGTCGGTGTCGATTGGACACCAGAGCCTATTTAGCTTGTTTTCCTTTCCACATTTTGGCATGGACTTTGAAAATTTTTCGTGACTTTTAGCAATTTTCCGTAGTGAACCCACAGAAAAGGTTTTGTGGTTCTGGGTTAATTAGGAGATATTTTACAGACACACAAAACCTTTAAACATTTGATGGGGTCGTTTCGACACTAAGACAATTTATCATTATAAGTAATGGTCATTCAGCAAAAGCTAGTTCACTAAGTAGGTACCATAAGTAAAACAAACTTTCAGAAGTATTATTGTCCATTTATTTAACCTTAAAAAATAGGATTATTGGGTTTATCGTGGCCCTGTCCTATCTTGGACTGAGTTCACATCGCCCGACGCGCCTCTAAGTGTAGGAAGAAACATATCATCACTAACAAAAGCCATAGTAACAAATATTTATTTATAACAGACAAACACAATAAACAAGCACAAGTTCAATTTATAAGTGGGAACCTCGGAGTGATTGCCTAATACCTAGTTTAATCCTAATACTCAAATCTAATATTCCCGTCTAAGTAATCTCAGCTATCAGAATTGACAAGGAGACGAACTCTTGCTAACCTCAGATCGGTACTAAATCTAATTCCTTTGATTCCTTTAATGATTAATCTAGTTCTTTACTTTATAAATATCAAATACTATCAAATGCGCGCTAAGCTTGTTGAAGTAATTTTCCTTCGATACTTACGTACAGCTAGCCAACTCCTTCTCTTTAACATTACGAAAACTAGACTTTATATAGTCGAATTAATTAGCATATAACTATCTCGTGTTTTTCCCGAAGAGGCTGTGAAATAGAATAAATGCTGGCCCCAAAGTTACCCAAGAGGATTAGTAATAGATCTCGGGATCCGTCACAGCCCCCTCAAGAAAAAAACGGATTTATAAAAGGTCTAATGACCGATATAAATTACGTTGAAAATTTTAATTCTTAACTTATCTAGACATCTTAAATTTTAGTTTAACATTAACTTTTATAGAACAATGTGCTAAAGAAACACTCAAAATTTACTCACTCCAAGATTTTTACTTTTACATTCATTATATAAGGTGTATCCCATTTGGGGGAGGACCAAGGAAAAAGCTCCCACTGGAGGGAAAAACCCGGCCGTACACAACCCGTAAACTTAGATATTTTAAATACATCCTGGATTTACATGTTTTTTATCTTCAACACAATGAGAACTGGATCAGTGGACGTACAAAAAAAATTTTTGAACACTTTATTATACATACAACAACATTGAATTCACACATATTTAAATTGTCAATTACTTTACAAACTTTATCTGGTTTCAAAAAAAAAACTCCCATTCCAATCGGGCAGCGCTGTTAGTGTTATGGTTAATTTCCTCTCTACGCCACGAGTCCCAAAACGATATATATACCAATATACACTTCAATATGTTTATATATACACAATTATATACAATTTTCAAAACATTCAATATAAACAAACAATACAATGAATTCTCGCACGCTTAGCCAAGCCTTTACTTAAGGTAAACATACATATGTGCTCTTTCCACAATTTAGAATATATTTAAATATACAAAAGGTCGTTTCACTCAACGTAGTAAGAATTTTTCATTAGACAACATTATTAACAAAACAAGACTTGCTTCTTGCAAAAATTCAACCGACTGCCTGTCAGTAAAAATATAAATGAATCAATACAATCTGGCTAATATCTTGCTCTTCTTTTTTCTCTAATATCTCCTATCTGCACCTCCAATGATATGGACCTTCTGCTGGGTTGACTCTCTCCTGGCTCATGGCAGTCTGGTCTATACTATCGGTGACTCCGCAAGTTGTAGTTGTGACCTCGTCCTCCTTGATCTCTTCTAGATCGGGTGGATCCTTCATGGCCTGGCAATGATCCTATTGGCGATCTTGATCTGGCTTTCCCATGCACTTCTCTACCGTCTCTGGAATTGCTGAATTTGGACCTTTTCTGTTGTCCCCGTCGTAGTTGTTGACGATCTCTTTCTGGAACTTGTCAACTGTAGCGATCTTCAACTTTATTTCTCTTCCTTGTCTGCACATTCGACGAGATGGAGGACGGGAGCCTTCGTTTGTTGACATTTCTGTAGATATGTGCTCATTTACTCCTCGGCTCCTCTGGAAGCGACTCCTGTTTTCTTTTCCGTCTTCTGGAGTGCTGGTTTTTCATTTTTTTGTTGTTGTTTCACTTGGGATAGTGAGTCAGATATCGCCCTTTTACACCTACCCTTGGTCAGCTCATGTCCGCTCCTTTTTGTCTCTCTCTGATTACTTTTATTCCCTACTCTATAACTTTCATCCCTCTCCTGTCTTCCACCAGACTCATTACTCTTAGAACCTTGTGACCTATCTACCCCATATCTACCATCCTCAAAACTACTCGATTGATACTCGGATCCTCTACTAACTGAACAATCTACCTCCACTAAACCTTCATCGCTTTTTCTCTGATGGTAAATTCGAACCTGATATATATTGACTGAAGTTCTTCTACCTGCTTTCCAAATTACAACATTATTGTTTTTAAAACTCACAACTCTAAAAGGACCCTCAAACTTAGGACAGAACTTAGAAACCACCTTTTTTCTGGCTGAACTTATAGGGTGATATTTGACCAACACTAAATCATCCACCTTAATGTTAATTTCGCGTCTCCTTTTATTGTAATACTTCGCCCACTTTTCTTGCTTTTTCATTGTATTCTGCCTAGCTTTCTCAAACACCTTTTCAATATTCCCAACCACAAATTCTGTACCATCCGTCACCATCACAAGTTTTTGAAACGGTGTAATAAGTTTCCTGACCAAAAATAATTCTGCTGGGGTCTTTCCCGTGGTTTCGTGAACTACCGTTCTTAATGCGTATGCGAATTCATTTAGAAACCTGTCCCAGGATTCATGATTATTTTTACAAAAGAAGCAATCATTTGTAATAAATCGCGATTAACTCGATCCGTTCTATTTGACTGAGATCGATACACAACTGTTTTGACATGCTTTATATCTAATCTATTACATAAATGCTCAAAAACTTCGGATACAAATTGGGGGCAGTTGTCGCTGATCAACTTAATTGGAGCTCCATATCGCGAAATATAATTTTCGAACAGTGCATTGGCGATTATTTTTGCGGACGCTTTTCTGAGGGGTATTATTTCCAACCACTTCGTAAAATGATCAGTTATTACACAAATATATCGATATCTTTGGGGTTTTGATGCTGGGTAGGGGCCTAATAAATCTAATGAAACTATTTCGTTCATATAATTAGTTACAATCGGTATTAAATGCCTGGCCTGTAACGCGTTCTTATAGTTAAATTTTTGGCACGTCTCGCATGCCAAAACATAATCATGTATCTCCCTACGCATGTATGGAAAATAACAAGCATCCTTCACGCTTAAATATGTTTTCCGTATTCCGAAGTGTCCAGTCATAGGCTTATCATGAATTTCGTGCATTATCGCACCTCGCATTGACTTTGGAATATATACTCTCATTTCTCCGAGATAGGATGCGTATTTCGCATAAAATAACAATCCTTCAATGATCTTGAAATCATGGGACCATTTCCCACAGACCCCCGCATTTACTGAACTGTCATCGGGATTTTGTAAGTAACGGTAAATATGACCCAGTTAGGGGTCCTGCTTTTGTTCAGCTGCCAATTGCTCCCTTGACGAAAGTACCAAATCTCTAATTACTGCTCAAGTTATATTGCTATCCTCAAAACTTTCCACCGTGTTCCGCGACAACAAATCTGCCACAACATTTTGAGCACCTGGCCTATGTTCCCATTCAACATTAAATTCGGCTAGCTTGAGTGACCATCTGATCATACGGCTTGATAAATTTTTACCATTTGTGAGTTTTGTTAATGCTGCATGATCTGTAATTACTTTTACCGGTAACGATCCAAAGTAGGTGCGAAACTTGTTTAAAGCCCAAATCACCGCTAAACATTCGAGCTCGGTTGCTGTGTAATTGCGCTCCGTCTTATTAAGTGTGCGGGATCCATATGCTATGGGTCTTTGACTTCGCGTAAGCACCGCTCCAATCTTAATAGAACTCACATCTGTAAAGAGCTCAAATTGTACATTAAAATCCGGTAATTTTAGCACAGGGGCTTCCGTAATTGCACGTTTGATCGATTCAAAAGCAGCTTGCGCCTCTTCCGACCAATTAAATTTCCTACCCTTCTTTTCAAATTCATACAGTGGCTCGCAGAGATCTGCGTACCCCTTAACAATTTTTTGATACCATTGGGCCATTCCGAGAAATTTTGATACTTCTCTCGTATTATTTGGTGCTTTCATTTCGAGTATTGCCTTAACTTTAGATTCATCCGTGGCTATCCATCTTTACTAATCACGAGGCCTAAATATTTTAGTTTCTCACATCAAAACTTACACTTATCTTTGTTCAACGTCAACCCGCTTCTTGCAATAACCTAAATACTTCCCTTAAATGTTCCAAGTGATGTGCAAATGATGGAGACGCGATGATGACGTCATCCATATACACTTGGACACACTTCCCTAACAGTGGTTGCAATAGAATATCTATGGCCTTCTCTGAAAATTTGGCGCTGCCCCCGATAGGCCAAATGGCTTGCGCTTAAACGCATAAGTGCCGTTTTTTGTCACAAAAGCAGTTTTGGCTACATCCCTGGGGTGTACTGCCAATTGAAAATAACCAGAGCGCAGATCCAAAGTACTCATTATTTTCATGTGAGGAATATTAGTAATTAAATCCTCGATGAGTGGCAAAAGATATCTCGGGTACTTAGTTACCGCATTAAGTTTGCGATAATCCACCGCAAATCTATACGCCTCAGGATTGTTCTGGGGTAATCCGTTCTTCTTACGACACAATACTACAGGAGAAGCGTAAGCTGACTGAATTTCTACGATGGTGCCTTCTAGTAACATTTTTTTATATGGTGCTCACTGATACCTTGCTTAACCCTGTCATACCTACACGGTCTGGAGACAACTGGAGGGCTATCACCCGTATCGATTTCATGATATAATTCATGAGTAAGTCCCGGTTTGTCAGAGAATAGGCCTTTAAAACTATTAAATAACGATTTTATATCTCTTTTTTGACTTTGTTCTAATTTCGCATTGGAAAGATCAATTTCTACATTCTCCTCAATAATTTTTAATTCTTTGATTTGCGAATCCGGAATCGCTATTTACTTTTCCTCGAAATTCATGGTAATCTTCGAGTTTCGTATAAAATAGATACCTAAAATGCATGGATATTCAAGATCTGCTAATATGAAAAAATCCCATTTTTTTGTGAATTCTCTAATTCGTATTTCTAATTCTATCGTCCCTACATTGCTGCAACAGTCGCCCTGAGCCGTTATAACTTTTGCATTTGATTTTTTTTATTGGTTTATAAGAAAAATATGCCCTATACGTTTCTTCAGAGATGAACGACTTCTCGGCCCCAGTATTGCATAATGCCTTAGTGAAGATGTCGTTCACTAAAATTGGTACATACGGGAGTTCTACAGGGGACATCCTTAAAACAGAAACATTTATCGGAGGTTTCTCATCAACATGCGATCGATCTTGATTTCGAACGCTTAAAAAGTTTAAATTTTATGACTACCCCTATTCCAATGATTATTCGACCCTCCTTCAAAATTATCACTCGGACCCCTATTTCTATATTGATCTCGTCCACCACGATTCTCGAAACTGCGATCATTCCTATCAATACGGTTCCTGTTCTCGAACCCTTGATTATCATGGTTCCTCTGGGGTCTCGTCCCATAGGAAGTTCTATATCCCTGTCTTCTATCATTTTGACGTTCGACTACTCCAGTATCTCTCCAATTTCTATTAGTACGACCTTCGTTAGACCTCCTACTCACATCATAAGCTCGTATTTCACTATTATTATTGCTCAATCCCGGATTGTCTCTCCTCAAATATCTGTCCTTGTACTTTGAGATCTTCTGAAGTAATTGCAATTGAGTAGTTGAATTTCTAATATCTTTATCTTCCATCAATTGTGCTTCCAAACGGGCAACAATATGGTCGATCAAATTATTTTCCGACATATTTAATCCCAATCTTTTATGTATTTTGAGGAGGTCATAAATGAAATCCGATGGAGCCTGACTGTGACCCTGATACGACGAATAGAACCTGACTTCCAATTCAGTCTTATTCCTAATCACTTGGAAATTTTCTGTCAAAGCCTCTTTCAATTGCGCGAAATCCGTAGCATTCCCTTTCACTATCGAAGATCCGAAGACGTCATACCAGTCCAAGGCTCTTCCTCGGAGACGCCCTTTAAGATAAGCACATGCCAAATTGTTAGGTACCTCGTAAAACTTGACATTACTGTTAATATATTCAAGGAATTCTTTAGTATTTTCAACTCCAGAAAAGTAAATATCAGGCAAGAGCCTAAAATAGGATCCGACTTCCATCTCGGGGTTAAGGGAGATATGTCATGAGGACGAACCCGTTGGGTGCCATTATCGTGGCCCTGTCCTATCTTGGACTGAGTTCACATCACCCGACGCGCCTCTAAGTGTAGGAAGAAACATATCATCATTAACAAAAGCCATAGTAACAAATATTTATTTATGACAGACAAACACAATTAACAAGCACAAGTTCAATTTATAAGTGGAAACCTCGGAGTGATTGCCTAATACCTAGTTTAATCCTAATACTCAAATCCGATACTCAAATCTAACATTCAAATCTAATATTCCCGTCTAAGTAATCTCAGCTACCAGAATTGACAAGGAGACGAACTCTTGCTAACCTCAGATATGTACTAAATCTAATTCCTTTGATTCCTTTAATGATTCATCTAGTACTTTATCTTATACATATCAAATACTTTCAAATGCGCGCTAAGCTTGTTGAAGTAATTTTCCTTCGATACTTATGTACAGCTAGGCAACTGCTTCTCTTTAACATTTACGAAAACTAGACTTTACATAGTCGAACTAATTAGCATATAACTATCTCATGTTTTTCCCGAAGAGGGTGTGAAATAGAATAAATGCTGGCCCCAAAGTTACCCAAGAGGATTAGTAATAGATCCTCGCGGTTGAAAGTGGAAATAAGTCAGTTATACTAAAATCGTTGTCTCGTTACATAGCATTTGTCTATCTGCTACTACGTTCAAATTACGTAAGTGCAATGAATTTGAAAATCAGGTAAATACTGAATTTAAAGGAATTACAGATACACTAAAACTGAAAAAGGGTGAAATTAAAGAGTGTGATGTAAAAGCAATGAAAAAAATGTGTGTTTCTTGCATGAAAATGGTGTGAGGAAAATGTTCAGGATAAATTGAATATAATTGTATTGATTGAAAGAGAGATATGTATACACAAAACATAAATCATAAAAAAGAGAAATATTGATTCAAAACTTGTGTTCTCACAAAAATTATGATTTTTCTTATTATACTAATATTTCTGTATGTTAATTTTTCATTCCATATTACAAGATTAAGTAATTTGTTTTGTGACAAATTTTCATGATGTAAAGGTTTATAAAAAATGATAATTACGTAAAATAGTATTAAAAAGTCTTAAAACTAAGCCCTACTGAACAACAGCCCAGCAATGTTTTTGTTTATTATAATTAATTTATATATTTTATATCATGGTGTCGAAACGACACGGGCAGAAGTTTAAGGGTAATCGAAATTCCGGACATTCTAGTGTTAAGTATATCTCATTCGAATAATGATATTAGTAGTTTATAAAATATAAAATTAAGGTATAGAATTATTTTCAACTAATATTTCTGTTGTCGTATTCAGTATGTCTGTGTTATTCAGAATTATTTATGGCAAAAACCAAAAATACTGAATGGCTATCATGGAGACAGATCTTTGCAATTGACTTCCGTGTAACGTTTCTCAAGTCCACTTAAAATATTGACCAACTTTATGTTTTCTTCTTCTTGTATTTAAGTTATGTAGGTAGCTTCAAAAACCGACAACCGTATACGAAATCTCTAAAATAATGAAACAGAATTACATTTAACCAGATGATATCAAAACTGAATCTCTTTATTTCTTAACTGTTTCAATTCCTACTATTAGCTCACTCTCTCCCTTTATATATATATATATATACAGTAAAATATATATTTTTTTTTTTTTTTTTTTTTTTTTTTTTTTTTTTTTTTTTTTTTTTTTTTTTTTTATTATATATATATATATATATATATATCTTATTTAAATTTTCAGTCGTGAATAAAATACTTTCTATTCATCCAATGAAGTTCAAATATTTTTTTTTAAACTTGTAGTGGATAACACTAGATAATATTATAGTTTTTTCAAAAATTAATTAATTACCAGTTTTTGACGCCAACTTAGCTTCGTCTCCATCGTTCCAACAATATAACTGTTAAAATAATGACAAAAGTTGGTGTCGAAACCAGTTTTTCAGCCAAACTAGCCAAACCGGGTGTGCATTGTTACAACAATGCAAACAAATCATGTTCTTTTTTAATTCCTACTATTAACTCACTCTCTCTCTCTCTCTCTCTATATATATATATATATATATATATTGTTCAAGTTTTTAATCGTTAATAAAATACTGTCTTTTCATTCATTCATAGTAGGAATTGACTTTTTTTATACATATTTCTTGTTACTTTTTAGAAACTGTTTTGACATAAAATCAAGAACATCGTGAATAACGTGGTTTTAACCAAAACCTATATTATTTTCCTTCAAAGCTTCGTTATGAGTATCAAAAGTCTCATACTGTAAATAATTCAAATAATACAAAAGTATAACATCACAAAATGAAAATATATCATTTGCATATACATGAAATTTAAAAATAACATTCATGTTTGTTATATTTTGGTTTATTCAAAATTTCTTAAAATATGTATCCTTATTAGTAGAATAAATTGCAAATACGTTAAATCATTTTGAGAAATCAATTATAACGTCAAATATACGTAATTAGTCCTTTTTAGCAACCACGCTATGGTAACATTTGTTGGTGTCAAACTCGCATAATTTAAGCATAATCGATGTATTTTCAAAAATTAATTAAAAAATGAAAAATTATCGAAATACATTTATGCTCGAGGGCATTTTTTGAAGCTTATTAGCACGAGAAATGAGTAAAGAGAAAAACTAGAAACGAAGCAATTAATCACTCCGGGAAAAATGACTAATGAAGCTGTAAGACTTATATTTCAATGCCATCGAATAAAATAAATACGTGCTTTAGAGAAATCATTTTTAAAAAAAAAATCAAGATATTTCGACACAGGACTGAAATTTTTAATTAAAGATCTCCTCCTTAAAAATAATATTAAAGAGAAAGTGCCTTAGATTATTCTTATTAAATTTTTTGACAGCTCTATAGTTATTCATTAATTATTGCTCTTTAATTAAAATTTTAATAAATTTCAAATAATTTCCAGATGAAAAGGTCATGGAAAACACTTTTCAGTCGAATCAATTTAAGATAAATATAGAAGAAAATTGTTATTGGCTTCTCACATTTATTTGAAAAATAATACAATTCTTAAGTAATATGTATTTTTAGAAAAATTTAAGGAATGAGACACTTTTTTCTTAAATAATTTCTTAAAGTTAAGAAAAAGGATTTTTTTTTTGTTTTCCAAAATAATATATATATAAGCTTTAATTTTAATGACTACTTTGATATTTTTCCTAAATCTAAACCATTCAATTTCATTACTTATAATGTATTCAAAATAAAGTAAAAATAATGGTTTTTTTTCAAATTTTTAATATAGTTTTTCAAAATGTTAAACTTTAAAAGCAGTTCAAAAATAATTTTATTCTAGCATTGACGTTGAGACTATATTTTTATATTTCTATCAGTTAATACCCTATTTCCGATTGCATTGATGGAAAGTTTTCTACAGTGATCTTAAAATATAATTATTTTTACAATAAACAGATAAAAATATCAATCAAATAATCTAAATCACTAAACATTTATTTGCTCATATTTAACTAATTAAATATTTTACACCTTTTATAGCTTTCACAATTGTATTCAGACAAAAAAAATGAGATGTTCTCTATCTCTGAATAATTTCTTAAACTGATTATGGCAACATTGAAAAATTGGAAAATTGCAACTGCTTACATTAAATACTTAAAATGTTTAAATGAAATTTAAAATCTAAATCATTTAAAGTATAAAGTCCTTTAAATCTGAAATATATCTTCTGAAGGGAACATTAACTGTATTTTACGTGAATCGTTAAAAAATTTTAAGAAACAAACGATAAACATTTTTTAAAGTAAATGCCATTAATTTACGAAACAATGAAAACGCCCACTATTTTGTCAAGCTTCGGAGCTTTGCAATTACAAGCAAAAATGGTCGACAGGACTTAAAGACGTATTTTGGCAATTATTTATCGTAATTACTTTACTTGCTTAATTCAGTTCAGTTCTTTCGTCTCCATCGTCTCATTTAATGAACAAAGAGGTAGCGATAATGCTCTCTTATTTCTTTTTAAATTATTTATTGCTATATTCTTAACGAAAAATTTAAATTGGGGCATACAAAGCATTTCAGTTATTTAAAATTATTCAAACTTCCCCATTTCTTACTATATGAAACAATTAGCACCTTAACTAAATAGAAAATATTCTATTTTTGCTACATTTTAACTGAAAAGATAAATAGAATTTTATAGTTTTTGAAAATTCTTATCGAAATAGCTCCTTGCGTTTATTTATGTCTATGTTTTAATTATATTAAAGGTATTTAAAAGAGTTTCGAAGTTTCTTGTAAAAAATATTTAAAGACCTTAAACGGATAGTTTTATTACAAAGATATAGTTTGCTGCTACGATGTCTGATTTTCTAGTTCAGATTTGTGGTATTATAAAGATTTTGACTACTATTTGTAAATTTGTTCTTTAGTAATCGAACGAACTACATTATTTTTAACGCAATTCATAAAATGTAATCTGAAGGAAGTTTTAATTCACTGTGTAATGAAAAGTGTTTCATAATTTTTTAATACATTCGAATGGATATGTTGAAATTCTAGATTATGAAACGGTAGGACATTTATGTAACTTTATTTATTCTATTTAACATTAAGTGGAATATAAATATATTGCATAACTGCGCGTATATGAACTTGTCTTCAAATACAAAGTGTGGCTATTAGTTACCGAGAATGACGCTGCTACAAAGGAAGTAAGCATGTCCCAAACGCCAGCGACAGACAGCTACTTTTTTTGAAGTCTTCTCTTTCAAATGCAGGGCATCTTGCTTCTGTGAACTAATGTGTTAACCATAGTCTTCGTTTGCTTTAGAGTTAGTTTTTTTTTGTTTCGCCAAAAAAAGGATAAATGTAAAAATAGAGCAACGCATCATTGAGAAATTCTACTCAAAACTTAGAAAAAACTGATACTGAAACTTACAATTTATTTAAAAAAGTGTATTAAAGTGTAGTTTTAACGTTTGTACGTGTTTTTTAGTGTTTTAAAAATGGCCGAGAATACGTTGAAGATGATTCATGCCCAGATCACCCCATCCCCATCAAAAACGGATGTGTCAAACATAGTATGAAGAAATTGATGATCTGGATCAATTTCACCATCAGATATGTATTCGTGCAATTTCTGAAACTGTACGAAACGACAAAGAATTCGTACGGCAAATTTTATGTAACAATTTTGACATGCAAAAGTGTGTGCCAAAACGGTGAAAAAAATTATTTCGTTAGAACAACAAGACGCTCGCTAAGATGTTTGCATTAACACTTTGGATGCCATTCAAAATATCCTAAATGGATGCCATTGAAGCTGATAATAACTTGAGACATATCGTGTTTTTTTTACTTATGATGGTGAAATGAAGATCAAATATATGCACTAAAAGATCCCGTTTACCGAGAGAAAAATCTCGAATGAGCAAATCTAATTTCAGAGCAATGATTATAAGTTTTTGTTGGTATTTATGGGATTGTGTAACTTCACTGGGTTCCTGAGGTCAAACTATTAATCAACATTGCTACTTTCACTTTCTTGCTGATCTCCGTGAAATAATAAGGAAGAAACGACCCGTATTGAGGAAGGACTCGTCATAAGTTCCCTACTAAGACAATTCTTTGGCTCATCCTGCATTGTCTGTCATGAGGTTTCTTGTCAAGTACATCATACTAGTGTTAAACCATCAATTTTATTCACCAGGCATAGTGCCTTGCGATTTATATCTATTTCTTAAGGTGAAATCTGCATTAAGAGGCACAAGATTTGAGTCCGTTGAATTTGTGAAAGAAAAAGCGGCACGCGACCTATAGAAGCTAACACAAGAAAACTTCCAGAAATGTTTTGAAAAATGGAAGATTCAAATGGACCGTTGTAGTGATATAAGAGAGGTGTATATTGAAGGTTATAATAAGTAAATATGTATGACATCAAAATAAGAATTTTTAAAGAATCAATCTTGTTATTTGAATGCCATACCTTGTATAAAACACGTAACAGAAAACTACGATATTTAATGAATTGAAAACAGCTCTTAACAAAATTAAATTCATGATAAATTATAGAAAACTACTTCTCAACTGCTTTAAATTTATATTTATAAATTCTATCAATACTCCAAAAATTTACGAAAAAATATCTACGAGCTAAAAGCTGGGGGGAAAAAAAGAAAAAAAATTCATATCATTACTTATTTCTGAAAATTTCATTAAAATAATTACTTTCCTTTTTTTCATGTCATTTTTTAAAAAAATTGTAATGAGTTAAATTTAATTCTTATTTTAAAATGTGGATGCGTTTTAATAGGATATTTTACTGATTCGGAATTATTTTTATCAAGTATACCAAAATGGTTTCTTTTACTTAGTTTATTTTAGGGGATATTTGATTCAGAATTTACGCGAAAAGGTTTTTCTTTCGACTTTTATTTTAGAAAGACTTCTCAACATTTCCATTGAAATTGAAGAGAAAATTAAAAGCTTCTATTACTATCCGACTTTTTCCTGCATCATTTTGATGATTCCTTTAAATTAAAAAAAAAAGAACTGTTTCACTTTATTGCAAAATATATTTTCCTCTGATACCCTTTTCCCCCTTATAATGTGAAAGGCCAGGATATAAAACTTTAAGCCAAGGAAGTATTTAATGAACTTGGGTCGTTAATTTTTTTTTTCTTGTGACCTATCTCATATCTTCCACTTGTTATTTTTCATTTTTTGTTGCTATCGGATAGACGAAGGACTAGAATAAAAGAGAAAATAAGGGTTTGCTATCGCTTTATGTCCTAGTAGCCCTAGGACCATAAAGCGTTTTGTATTAACTGCCAGCACCAGATACATAGCTTTTTGTGTTGCTTTTTCTTCTTTAGAATTCGTAGTTAAGGTAGAAAGAATGGCAGAGAAAAAAATTTCAAAAAGATTTTTAAAGTTTCCTCTTAAAAATATCAAAAGCCATTTTTTTGTTTGTTATTTTATACTAAACTAAGAAAAGATTTGAAGAAATATTTTAATTGTTCTTCAATTTGAAATGCTTAAAAGAAAATGAAATATTTACAAGATAATTTAAAAAATTATTTGAACTAAAGAATCTTTTTCCCATTATAAATTCTTTGTATAGTCATTTCATTTTGTCTCTTATAATTACTATAAGAAATACAAATGTACTTTACAGGGTGTGAAAATATTTCACTTTTGTCAGTATAAACATTTCAAACATTTTTTTAAATCTTAATTGTGTTCAAAAATATATGGAAGGAAATTGTATATTAATGTATTAATAGGTAGATTTTTACAATTTTTCATTTTATTCAATACATCAATAAATGAATTTAGAATTCTGTTTTGGTAAAACTTGAATGTTTCAGCTGTTAAAGTGCATATTAATATAAATTTCATTTAAAATATGAAGAGCAAAGTTAAATTTAAAATTAAATATAGAAAAAATTAATTATTAAACAAAAATTCAAAATAAAATATGATTTTTAAATTAGATTAACGTTTTAAATATAAATTTTAATATAGCTTACTATTCTAAGATCAAAAAAATGGAACCAAATGAAAATATATTTTATCGAAATGATAAGATATATTTAAGGGTTTTATTTTATGACATATTGCAGATTTTAAATTAAACTTGACATTATAAACGTAACACAACCCTACAACATTATTTTTGTAAAATATTTTTTTTCTTCTTAAAAACACCAAGTAAAAAATTAGTAACAACTCGAAAGTATATTTAGTAAAATTCAATGCTGGAAAAAAATACGAGAAACCGAAGCTTATCTAAAACTATACAAAAATGTGTCTATTCAAATATTCTTATAAAAGACTAGGATTATCTAAGAGATGGCGAGAAGATTCCACCCCCTCCCTCTATTTGCATAACCCTTACCTATAGAAAACAATAATTTAAGAAACTATTAAAACTGTGAAAAGACTTTTAATCTTTTCTCAAAAAAATTTCACAATTAATCTCTTTTTTTTTCTTCCGTCAAGCTAAGAATCTTTGTTATTGCCAAAAGCATTAAAGACTTTTTGAATTGAAGCTCAAATATATTTGATGCTACGTAATTGAAACTATTTTAAGCACAGCATGCTAACACTTTTTTAGCTTTCAAATTCAAGCCCGTAAGAAAAAAATTTAAAAAAATGGAATATTGTACAGAATAAATGTTTTTGATACATTGAATATCGATTTTCAATGTTAATAACTGCAGTTGACATTTCATTCTACTTTTATTTATGGATAGCAAATATAAGGCTTTTAAAGAAATTTACCAGTAAAAAATACAATTACGAGTTTAAGAATAGAATATTTTAATACATACTTAATCACACACACACTAGGGAACTTTTGTAATTTATACATTGTACAAAGTAATTTTATAAGAAAAAATAGGTTTTAAGGTTTACAGTAGATTAAAAATAAATTTAGCTGCAGTCTTAGACATCTACATAACTACACCGGGAGAAAAAAAACCTCAAGTAAAATGTTTAGCACATGTAGATCTCGATATACGGTGCATAGATTTTTAGTCCTACAATACACGGACGTATGCAAAACTAATGTATTCGAAACGCACTACTTACAAGTGCAAAAATAATGATATTCATGAATACATATACACATATACTGAAGACAATCAATTAGTTGTAGAGAATATTTTTTTTATTTCTGAAATTTCCCCAGTTCTTGATTTGAAACATGACTACCATAAGGCATTATAGAATTTTTCATTTTTACTAAGTATTTCACTTGTCTGCAGTTTTGAAATAAAATAATAATGCAAACTTGGAAAAAATATAATTACAATTAAGTGTTGCTCTTGTAAAATATCCGCATACTATCTATAAAAAATACTCAATTATTTTCAAACTAGAAGATTTGTCTAAATCATGTAGCATATTTTTAATGATTCTTTCCACTTCGTCTTCTTTGTTTATATTAGGAATTCTTTTGAAGAATTAACATTAGAGAACTGACACACAAAGAGTGCGTACTCAATGTTTCTCAGTATTAAAATTTGTGTTAAAATCATAACGTGATATACATTTAACGTTTACAGATAACATGGGAATGCGTAGCTTCAGAAAATTCAGAGGAACTCATTTAAGATGATATGGTACCCTAAAAATCATCAAACTGTCGAAAAAATTTTATTGGCTTATTTGATACCCCGAATCTTTATAAATATGCCTGCAAAATTCCAAAGCTTTACCTGCATTTTTCATTAAGTAATGGAGCAATGTGTGATGCTAAACAGGAACTACCACGCCTACATTTCAGATTATCTGCTAGAAAAGAGCCTGATAAAAAATCAATTAATTATTTTTCTGATGCGCATCAATGAGATTTACATTATATATGCAGTAATAAATAATTTTAAGAAAGAATTGTGCAATTCAGGCAAAAATTCTAGTTTGTGAATTATTTACTGAAGATCAAATGGATTTGGTCAAGATTTAAAAGGTGTGCGTGCTTTTTATGATATTATTATGAATGAAATTAAAACTTTAAAACGGATTCTTCCAAAGCACAAAAACTAAATCTCATTTTGATAACTCAGATAATTAAAAATCTAATTCGCAAGAATAGAAAAACTCTCCCATTTTTATGTATTTGTTTTTGGTGATATATATATATCCCATATGTGCGAGATTCAACACTTTTATTATTAAAATATTTTAAGATACTTATTTAAACAAATGCACATATACAGTTCTTAGATTTTGATGTGTTTTACCTATAAATTGTTATTTGATTTTGCTTTTATTCGTGTACAATATTTAACATGCGAAGGCTTTTAAAATCATAGAAATAAAAAATAAAGGCATAAACATCTTTTGTACATGTTGTGCATTAGCTCTGAGCATGGAATTAGCTCTGAAGTGTGTGTATTTATTTTTTAATAATTATTAAGATAAAATTTTATGAAATATTGATCTTTTATTAGTTTTTTTCTATATATTCATTATGGCAGTATACTGTTTAATTGTTCTACATTTGCGCAATTTTTTATGGTAAGTAGTTTTAAATAAACTAATTAACGTTTCATAAAAGTTTCAGACTATTCGATGAATATTATATCATGCTATTCATGGAATGAAAACTTCAAACTCATATTTCTCCATGTTGAATTTTTGAACATATACTGTTATTCAAAACTCTAAGGCGTTTTTTATAATTGAAGTATGGGTTTGAAATTTTTTAGACATGTTCTGAAATGTGTGTTTTGTAAAACTGTGCATGGAATTAGCTTTAACATGTTAAGTTCTTTCCCTAAAAAATTTCAAAATCAAAATTAATGTTTTTGGGGAATTTTTGGAAGTTTAACCATAAAAAAGTTAATAAAAAATTAAAGAGCAGCAGCAGAAAAATACCCATGCACAGTTTTATGTAGTATATTATAAGGTATTGGAAAATAAATTTTGAAAAAAAAGAGACATATTTAAAAAAAAGCCTTAAGAATTTTAAAAATACTTAAAAAAGCTAAAAAAATTTAAATTTTACAAACATTTTGCAACAATTAAAAAAAATTTTTGCATGGAATTATTATTAAATATTAAACTTTATGAAATACAATTAAAACCAAATATCAAATATTAAAAATAAAAAAAAAATTTGAAGATGGTACCATATCGCCTTAACCTCGTGGATTTTTGTAAGAGTCGTAATTTGATATTAAATAGCAAAAAATAATGTATATGTAAAAGCTAAAAGTTTAAATATTACTAATACAGTGATATAAAATTGAGTTTTAATTTTCAGCAAATACACACAAACGTGTCTTTTTTTCAACAAAATTTGCAAACCTTTCCTTTAACAAATTATATTTGTTTAATATTATACGTATAAAACACTAAGAGATAATTCGTTGAAAGCTTGCGATAGGGAAATTTGTTTAGTTTTATGCTATCGAAATTAAAAAATTCGCTCATTTTTCTTGAAACTTTTTTTTACGAACATAAGAAGGCTATCTAAAATTTGATTTATTTGGTTCTAGGTTTCTCCTGGATATTTCTCTGGTTTCAAATGGCTATGCATTATATTCAACTAGTTATTGATGCTTATGTATTTTTGAAGAAATTAGACTCGCATTTTTAACACTATACAGTATGTACTAAAAATAACTCAGACTTTTAGGAATTTAATGTACACTCAACTATTTGAATTAGGTGAATGAGTTTTCCACAAAAGAACTATCCACATTGAGAGAGAGAAATTGATTTTATAAGTAAGAAATAATTATGTATTTTATTCATATATTGTTCTGTATCGTATAAATAATAACAAAAATATATACGCATAAATTATATCACACGTAGAATTCTAAATGATGTGGTTAAAAATTTAGAAAAGTTCGTATGTTGTTCGAGTGATATTACGCCCACACATTGAACATGATTGCACATATGTATTTGTTAGCAGTTGCATATATGCCTCTAAAAAAGGAACGTTTCTAATTTTGATGATGTGTTTTGTTTTTGCAATTTTTACCACAATCATCCATCTGTGGACCCATTTACAAAAAACTTATCTTAGTGGGAATTAGTTTGGTCCTAATTGCACTTTCCTAGACCAATTACTTGATATAATATTGCATTTCAAAAAAATCTTTTGATACACCTTGTATATTTTATAATCGTATTCTTGATAATAACAATAATTTTTGACCTGGTAATTTTCGACTCTATCTATTTATGCCTCATTCTGAACGTTCAGTTGTTAAACAGCTGTGTACACTCAAAATATATTTCATATGAGAAAAAAAAATGTTCATATATATATATATATATATATATATATATATATATATATATATATATGTGGTGTTATGACACGGAGTTCTAGGGGTATTCACATTGATTACACTGTTTTTAACTAATACTAACGTTTAATGTGGACAATTACAGTACTACACTCTACTATACAGATATATTATTGACAGCGTTTCGATACTTCTCTGTATTCAACAATAGTTTCTCAGTCTTTCACTTAACAATTATCACACCACGGTTCACAACGGTGTATGGCATTCAGATGATGGATGTGTCACCTTCACGTGACTGTCCTTCCAGCATCGGGCCACTTGGTCCCTACACGGCCAGTTAGATCCCGGTTGCTTTCCTTTTTTCTTAGCAGCGTTGGCTCTGACCTCCTCGTCGAGACCTCTCGCTCGCTAATCTCCTCTAGTCAGTTCGCTCGCTGGTGGCTCGCGTCGCCAGCGCCCTCTATAGTGCCGTCTATGTGGAAATCCCACAACTTCTCGGGCATCCTACAGGCAGTGTCCTCACTGCTCACGCACTAAGGATCTGAAATATACAAACTAAAAAAAACAAAAAAAGAACATAGATTAGTATACAGTTACACAAATATCTTATACAAGTTCGTTCTTCTTCTTCATTAGTGCTTAGACCAAGGCTTCATCTGGTCTGCTGATGCGGACGTTACATTTGGCCCCTCATGGTCTCCAATTTTAGCAACATCATATCGGTCATGGAGTTTTACTCTAGTCACTTGGTAGGGTCCAAAATACTTTGGTCGCAGTTTCAATTTGTTTCCAAACTGAGTCCTCATGATTGCTACCAACTCTCCTTGCTTATACTGGTGAGCTTTTTTCCGCTTTCGATTGTAAGTTCTCCTGTTTTCCTCTTGTATCTTCAAAATGTTTTGCTTTGCTTCTCTTCTAAGGTTTACACGATGCTGACATAGTTGATTTTGACTCTCTTCTTCAAGCAAATTTCTTATCATGACGTCTTCAGGATTCTTCATCTTGATTCCTATTAGTAATTCAAATGGCGAATATTTTGTACTGCGTGAAGGTACACTGTTCAATACACGTTGTAGTGAATCGACATGCTTGAACCACTTAGTCGGGTCTTGAATGGACATCTTCGTCAACACTGGAATCAGCACTCCATGGATTCTTTCAACTTGTCCGTTCCCCCTTGGTACTCCCGTCGTTATTTGAACATTATAATCTTTTCCTCAGCACAGTAGTCTTCGAATTCCTTCGATCTAAATGCTCCTCCTTTGTCATTAATTATACGTGAAGGATTCCCAAAAGTTTTTTGTTGCAACTTTAGTCTTTCAATGGCTTCTTGAGCTGTTGTACTTTTGGTTGGGTATAACCAAGTAAATTTTGTGAATGCATCAATTACAGTGAATATGTGATTATAATTTTTGTTGGTCGTTGGCAATGGTCCAATGAAGTCTACGTGATATGTTGACAACGGCAGATCTTCTTTTGGAATAGGGTGTAAAAAACCTTCTCCTTTTCCTCTCTTCTTATTGACCAATATGCATTCTACACAGTTTTTTAGTACGTTTTCTATACACTTCCTCATATTCGGAAAATAATAGTCTCTTTTCACCAAGTCTTCTGTCTTTGCCACAGCAAAATGTCCAAACGAATGAGCTTTCTTCACCACATCTACTTGCATCATTTCTGGCACAACTAACAGTTCTTGATCTTCACTAAGTTTAAATAAAATATTATTCTTTATGGTGAATTCAGTAGTTTTGCCTTCATGCAACAGCTGCTTAATGGTTCTAATATACTCATCAGTTTCCTGAGCGTTCACAATCTTGTGTGTCAATTCATCACTAGTCACTAGCATAATGGGATGTCTGCTCAACGCATCTACGTGTTGCATTTGTTTTGCAGGACGATGGACTACCTCGTAATCAAATTCTTGTAGAAAAATCGACCATCTAGCAATCTTTGGTGTCAACTCTTTCTTGTCTAGAGTTTTCGCAAATGCTGCACAATCCGTTCGAATTAGGAATTTTCTTCCCAGGAGATAGTTTCGAAATTTTTTCAGAGCCTCGACAACCGCCAGTACTTCTAGTTCATAACTGCACAATTTCTCTTCTTGAATGGAAGTCTTTTTGCTCATATAATGGATTGGATAGAAATTTCCATCTTCACTTTGTTGTAAAAGCACAGCACCTAAACCGAGTTTACATGCATCTGTATGCAGCTCTAACTTCGCGCCTTCCTTGAAAAGATGTAATACAGGTTCATTTGATAACGCGTTCTTTAGATTTTGAAAAGCTATTTTTTGTTCATGATTAAATTCAAAAGGTTTTGTTCCTCGCAATAAATCACTAAGGGGTCTGGCTATTATAGCGTATGAAGGAATATATTTTCTGAAATACCCTGTCAATCCAAGAAAACTTTGAACATCTTTCGCGTTTTTAGGTTCTGGAAAGTTACAGACTGCTACTGTCTTTTCCGATGAAGGTTGAATTGTACCGTTCTGAATTATATGCCCTAAAAAATTAATTTTCCTTTGCAAGAACTGACATTTTTTTAGATTTAATTCAAGGCCGTATTTGGAAGCGATTTCTAACACACGAGTTAATTTTTCATAAGCTTCTTTTTCATCTATTGCCGGAATTATTATATCATCTAAATAAATAATTAAAGTACCGTCTCTTAATAAGTCTCTAAACACGTAATTAATGTATCTTTGGAAATAGTTACTGCTAATAGATAAACCGAATGGCACTTTAAAAATTCATATTGACCTGTTTCTGTTACAAACGCGGTGTATTTTCTACTTGTTTCATCAACATCTACATGAAAAAATGCATTCTTTAAATCTAGCGTCGAAAATACTCTACCGTTCCCTAATTTATCTAATACCTCTTCAATTACAGGAAGTGGATATCTGTCCCTGATTATTTTTTTATTTAGCTTTCTATAATCGATACACAAACGCATCGTTCCATCTTTCTTCTTACACACCACAATAGGAGACGAAAAATCTGAACAACTTTCTTTAATTATTCCCTGTGCTAACCACAGCTCTATTTGTTTTTCAACCTCGGCTTTTCAAGTAAGATAGCCTACGTGACCTTTGACAAATGGGTTTTTCATCTGACAAAATTATTTTCATTTTCAAAGCAGTAGATTTCGTTTTATTTGGTTTGTAATGTTTTATTAGTGTATGTACTTGACTCCTTAATCTACTATTCGAGATATGCGATAAATCATATGAACATTCCTCGTATGCCTCAGATACCTTTAGCAAAAACAAATTAGACTTATCCATAATCCTCTCAGAATTAACTAAACATCCTGACTCATCAATCTGCTGTTCCCCCACTATTCCATCCTTTAAACATACCGGATTGCATATTCTAACATTTGACCTTGCTTCCTCTGATCCACTTTTCAAGAACTCATAAACTCTTAAGGGTAATAATATTTCTGCCTCGATCTCGCACACTGCCGCGGGGATGGTTTGTGTTCCCCCCCCCCTTTCAATGAGATTGTAAATTCTGAAACGTTTGCAATCCTCCGTTCGCCAAAACAACTGGTTAGGGTGATTTGAGAATGCACTCTTTTTCGCTGAAACGTACTTTTTATTTATGATAACTGAGTTGGCTCCACTATCCAAAGTGGCAATTAATGGGATATCATCAACAATTACGTCTACATACTGTAATTCATTAAACAAAAAGTCATTTTGATTAGAAATAGTTTTAATTTGGTTTATGGTATGCCCTACACTTTTATCTTTATTTTCTGACTTCGCCGTTTTTTTCGCACAATTTCTAGCAAAATGCGGCCCTCCACACACATAACACGAGATTATTTTTTCTTGTTTTACACTTTGGTTATGTTTTGGGAACTGTCTCTGGAAATAATTAGTATTTACTATGTTCGCGCGGTTTTTAATGTAAGCATCATTATCGTTTTTACTCTTAACATTGTTATGGTTTCGCGATTCATGCAGTGATCTGTTTTTCGAAATAAAAAATATATCGCAAGCTTTTCCTAGCTCATCTGGCACAAGCCATGAATCCGCCTGCAAAATTTTAATATGTGAAGCAGTTTCTAGATCTAAAGTGTCTAAGATTTTATCACTGACCATTAAGTCAAATAGGGATTTAAAATCATTAACGTTCCTAATTTTTAGGTAATATTGAAACATAGCACTTAAACGAGTAGCGAATTGTACATGAGTTTCATCTGTTTGCTTTTTGGCTTTTCTAAAATTAAGTAAGCATTCCTGAGCAGTGGGTTGGAATTCTCTTAAAACTAATGATTTGACTAACTCATAATTTTTGATTTCGTCATCTTTTACGTATAGTAAAATGTTATGTGCCCTCTCACCAAGAATATTAATCAGGATTTCTGATTTTAAGTCATCTGGAACATTTTTAATTTTGAATGCTCGTTCTATCGATTGAAAAAAAAGACCAAATTTTTCAGGTTTTGTTGGGATTTGTATCGTTAATGTTTTTATACTTTTAATTAAATTTTCTAAATAATTAGTTTCCCCCTGTAAACTTTTCTGGGTTACATTCCCTTCAGCTTTTGCCTTTTGAAGTTCAATTTCTCTGTCCATCTGTTGCAGTTTAATTTTTTCTAGCTCTAGCTGTGATTAGTTTCTCTTCTATCTGTTGCAGTTTAATTTTTTCTAGCTCTAGCTGTGAATTAGTTTTTGTAGCTGCTGTTCGGCTTTTGATTGTCTATCCTCAATGGACAAATTTATCAGATTCATTACAAATTCTGGGTCATCTTTAAACAGTTTTGAATTTTCCAATTTAGTTTTTAGCTCGAAAATTGTTTCTTTAGAGGAAACTTGCTCCCCAATTTCATTGAGCACATTTATCAAGTCCTCTTTTCTTGTACATTTATGATACGACATTTTAATCACAATAGAAGAGTATAAAAAGGTATCTTACCTTTTTTTTGTTGTTGTTGAGCTGTATCAATCAGGAAAAGGATCACTTGAGTTTATCCGTTCAAAAGCACAGTCAGAGTTCGAATGTTCCGTTCGGTTTGCGAAAGTCCTGAACAGTTTTTTTTTCACAGCGCACTATTAATTTAATGTCCTCACAGTCCACATCGCGATATCAATAGTCCTGATAGTCCACAAAGTTCACATCCCGATATCAATAGTCCACATGCCGGTATCAATAGTCCACACAGTCCACATCCGGCCAAGCACCCATTTTATGTGGTGTTATGACACGGAGTTCTAGGGGTATTCACATTGATTACACTGTTTTTAACTAATACTAACGTTTAATGTGGACAATTACAGTACTACACTCTACTATACAGATATATTATTGACAGCGTTTCGATCACTTCTCGTATTCAACAATAGTTTCTCAGTCTTTTCACTTAACAATTATCACACCACGGTTCACAACGGTGTATGGCATTCAGATGATGGATGTGTCACCTTCACGTGACTGTCCTTCCAGCATCGGGCCACTTGGTCCCTACACGGCCAGTTAGATCCCGGTTGCTTTCCTTTTTTCTTAGCAGCGTTGGCTCTGACCTCCTCGTCGAGACCTCTCGCTCGCTAATCTCTCTCTAGTCAGTTCGCTCGCTGGTGGCTCGCGTCGCCAGCGCCCTCTATAGTGCCGTCTATGTGGAAATCCCACATATATATATATATATTATATATATATGTAGAACCAAAATCGGAACGCAGGTTACATTCAATGGCCTTCAGATAATCAAATCGCTCCGGCAATGGCATGCAACAATTTAAAATAGCTGTTGATTTATCGATATAATTATCTTTCAAATATTTTATAATTTCCGCAACTTTTTTCACGATGCAGATATGAGTGATGTTTCATTTTACAAGTATTACGCAATCCTTTTGAATTAAATATTTAAGACTACGAAAAGGACACATTTAAACATAGAATGTTTCTTTTTAATTTTTTTATACACAAATACACAACCTTCACGCAAGCCAATTAATTCATCAGAATCGTCTTATAACAAAGAAATGAAAATAAGAAATAACTTTTAAATAAAAAAAATCATGATTTAACCTTATATAATTACTTTGTAGGGATGAGTGGAAGAACGATTTAACTTTATATCATAACTTTGTTGAGTGGTGTAGAATGCCACGGAAAATTACTCCGCATACCATATGTGGCACATGTGCCATAGTTCGCCGACGCCCAATATAGGACGTATTTTTTTGCCGTTGTTTCTTTAATTGTTTGAATATTAGAGTTACCGTTATCCTTTTTATTATTTTCACATTTTCACATGTTATTCACCGTTCTTCATGGTACTGTGCATGGTGTCATCTTTCTTCATGGTGCTTGGTATAGAACTAATGTAAGAGTTGTTTGTTTATAAATTATGAAAATAATTATAAATTTTTGCTTCCCCACATTTTAAAAGATACACTTCATTTATTTACTTATAATAGGTAGATGATACGCTAATTGAAAGCTAAAATTAGTTAAGGTTTTTTAATTCATCAAATTTTAATAAGTGTATATGTATTTCGCACTATTTTTTTTCTTTTAAATTAATCTTACATTTTGGAAACAAATTTTGCTCTGAGTTTTTCTGCATCATAAAAGTTTCCGCTATAAAGAAAAATATCTATTTTGATTAATTTTAATTCACTTAAAAATGGGAATAAGAGCTTTAAATGATTTCAAAGAAAAAAATACACAGATGATAATAAAAAAGGATTTCACAATTCAAGGAGTATAAATTACAAAATAACTTCCTCTTATAAACTGACGATTAAATCTGATTAGTTATGTTCAAAAAATTGTAATTATTACAAGTAGATAAAAAGGGGATGATAGTTGTAGTTCAAAATAAAAATTATTATCTATTCATTAATGATTGTTATCATGAATAAACATTAGAACAAACAAAAAAAATTAGCTTCTTAGAATAAACAATAGAAATTGTTAGTAAAACTTTGATAATGAATCAAATTCAGTATTTTCTACAGTTTCACACTGAAATGTAGAAATGTCACCGGGGATAATCCATTTTTTTAAATAAAATTTTACTTGTATCTAAAAGCTGAGCTACATTGAATCATTTCGGAATAATATTTTCCCTTGAAAGATAATGGAAAATAGAATTTCTAATATTAAGGGAACGGATAATCGAAGGAAAAGATGGAAAACAGCCCAGTTGGAAACCAGCATATATATATATCTTTATCTATAAATTGTATGTGTCACAGTGTTTGTCCGCGATGGACTCCAAAACTACTCAACCGATCATAATATAATTTTGCATACTGTGTGTCATTTCGTCCAACTTAAAACATAGGATGGTTTTTATTTCAATTAATTACGCCATAATTTTTTTATTGCCGGAAATGTGAAGAATCCGGAAAAAACGTTGCGAGATTCCCGTAAGGAAATAATCGCAAAATGTGGCATTGCCCATGTGTCTGTGGAAGCAGACCAAAATGCACGAAAATTAAGTGCTTGGCGTATTTCGGGGTGTGGAATCCAATTTTCGAAACAGTTTCCAAAAATAACCGTAACTTTGCAGGATAAAGCCGGCCGACCGTATTTTAGACACACCATAACATGGGCTTACATTAAAAGCCTTGAATCGTGAAAACTTGGACCCTGGCGTACTTCAAAATGCATAATCCGAATCTGAGATATAAAGTCTGAGAAATAACTGTAACTTTGCTGGATAATTCAGGACGACCATTTATTACACATACCGTGGCAAGAGCTTACCCTTAATGTCTTGGTGCGGGAAAAGTGCGTTTCTGTTGTAATTCGGGATGGTGAACGAGAGTTTGAAATCGAATTTTAGAAATTCCTGTAACTTTGCTATATGACGCCGGACGACCCTAATGCCCCTTCTAGGGACTGAATTTGCAGGCTCAGGGGAACAAAAGTAATTTTCAGTTGTATCTAGGGGGGGAAACGAAAATTTGAAATTATATTTCAAAAAACTCAACTAAACTTGCCGGATATTGTCTGAATTAGGAGAAAAGACAAATGATTCGAGTCCCGCGACCTGATTTTCATTATTTCTAGCGACTAAACTTGCTCACGCTAGAGCATTAAAAGTCAGCTCCGTGTGCATTTCGGAGTGTGAAATGCGAATCTGAAATTGAATTTTAGGAGTTTCGATTACTTTGCCGGATAATGACAGTCGATCGTATTTTAGACACACTGTAGCAGGGACTTGCCTTAAAAGCCTTGGATCATGAAAACTTTGTACCTGGTGTATTTCAAAACGGATAATCCGAATCTGATATTCAATCTGAGAAATAACAGTAACTTTGCCAGATAATTCAGAATGACTGTCTTTTACGCAAACCGGGGCAGGAGCTCACCCTTAAAGACTTGGCGAGAGAAAAATGTATTCCTGGTGTAATTTGATATGGTTTAAGTGAGTCTGAAATCAAAATATAGAAATTCCTGTATTTTTGAAAGATAATGCCGGGGGATCGGAATATTCTCGGACAGCAGTACCAGACTATCTTGCCGACGTAAAGTGAGTGAATACTAACGTCACACTTTTCAGCTACATGAGGGCTTTTGGCGACTGACCACGTAATTTTGAACCATGGTCAAGTGACGCGGACGATACCTGAGCTGGCACCCTCTTTCCTAACTACCACACCACCCCAACGGGAGGACGTTTGAGCTCTCTACAGATTTAACGTGAATCACTCCCCTACACGGCGGGTTGTCAGTGGTGCTGGGCTCAAACTCATGACACACTAGCCATGATTCGATGCCTTGACCACTTGGCTACCACGGCCACTTGCCGACGTAGAGACGCAAAAAGTGGATCTTGATTGCATTTTGGAACTGCCGATCCGAATATTCTCAATCCAATTCAATATAATGTCAGACGAAAGTCTTTTGCACGAACTGTGGAAAAGACATGCTTTAAAATTCTTGAGGAGAGAGAAATGCTTTCCTGGTGTTTTTCTGGATAAGAAACAATAATAATATTAACTCGGATTTTAGAAACTTCCATAACTCTGCCGGATAATGCCGACCGACTGTAATGTCCCCCTTCAGAGACTGAACTTACAAGAGCAAGGGTGTCGAAAGTGGGCACCGAGTACTTCTCGGGGTGGGAATGAGAATCTGGATACGGATTTCAAAAGCTTCCGTAAATTTTCTGGATATCGCTGGAATGAGGTCAAATGGCTTTGTGTTTGAGTTCCACCTCCGGATTTTCATTCCCTGTATCAACTAAACTTTCAGGTGCAGTCGTGCTAAAATATGATTGCAATAGGAAATTGCATCTTCGGGCATTGTTGTCACTGTGTTAGATGGGAAAAATACTGCACATTCCGCATCACCGGCCATTGGACATTCATAAAATACAAAATGCAATGTAAACCATTGAAAAAAAGAGTGGATTGGCTACAGTATTACAAATGAATTAAGTCATGATCAGGGATATAAGTGTACCATGAACCATAAACATTCCCTCAAAGCATTACATACTGCTTTGCAAGATTTAAATGGCAACGAGAAAATATTTGGTGTTGCTGTTGTAATACTGTCTGGTGATTTCCGACAGGCATTAACAGCCATTACACGCTCTATTTTTGCTCACGAGATTAACGCCTGTTTAAAACAATCGTTATGATGGAAAAACGTGGAAACACTTCGACTGACCATAAACACGCGAGTACATTTGCAAGATGATCAATCTTAGCAAATATTTCCTAACCAACTACTGAATATTGGAAATGGTGAAGTAGAACTTCATCCCAATACATAATGCATGGAATAACCAGACGATTTCTGTAATGTTCTTTAGGCAAAAAGGAACTGATTGAGAGTGTCTTTCCGGATAGATTGTATAATTATCTTGATAATAATTGCCTCTGTAATCCTGTTACTTAATCAGAAAATAATGTTGATATTGTGATGAAATAAACTTTCAGACACAGGGTTGTTGCCACTTGATCCAACGTTTTTTAGACCAATTGACACTATTGTTGATGAAAATAAAACAATAAATTTCCCAACCGAGTTTTTGAATTCTCTGGATATATCAGGAATCTCACCACATAATTTTCGGTTGGTTCCCTGGTTATTATCTGTGTAACTTAAATTCACCTAGGTAATGTAACGGTGAATGTTTGATCTTCAAAAAATTATACCAGGAACTTCTTGAAGCAAACATTTTGACTGTGAAGTTTGAAGGAAAATTCGGTTTTGCTACTACGGAATTTGTTGCCACGTATTCCACTGATACCGTTAGAATCTCTAATACTATTCAAAAGGCTTCAATTCCGATTAGTTTGGCTTTTGCGATGGCCATAAATGAATCTGAAACCGAAAAATATTCATTTGATACTTGGACTTAGAAAATCAATGTTTCTCGAATGGGCAACTAGATGTTACATGCTCACGTGTGTGGAAACCGTTTAATCTATTTGAGTTAGCAAAATAAGGGTTACCAAAAAGTATTGTGCACCGATTAGCGATTAGTTGCACAAGATTATTATTTGTTATACTTTAAAATGATAAAAATAATTTTAAAAATTGCAAAGAATTAACGTTATTCACCACATTTATAAAATTAAATCTTCATATGTTGTTACTTAACGACTTCGTTAGTAATTCATGCATTATACTACACTCAAATAGGAGATGAATGAAATGCAAAATTAAAATAATTTGTTGTATTATAATTTATTTAAACTCTTCAAAATTTTAAACCATGATTAATTTGACTGCATTGAATAGCTTAGAATAATATTGAACTTATATATTAAAACAAAGCCACAGCAACACGTGGCGGGGTCAGCTAGTATTATATATATTATTTTTATCATTCTTTGATTTTTAGTATATACATAGACTTCTGAATTTTATTTGCTATCATGCCGAGAGAACAATATAATATTTTAATTCTGAAATCTTGAACAGATGTTAAACGTCGTTTCCTTTTGAAAATTTCAAAAGAGAGGATCACTTGTACAATATTTTTGTCTACTGATGTTTGAGGATTCACCAAAGGATGAGAAATTTTCTTGAAATATATACGTTTATATATTTTGACTCCCTAATTACTTTTTAAATTCGACCTAAGATATGAGAGCATGTCAGATTTAAATAGTTAGCTAAATATCTAGAATCTAAAGCTTATGCTCATCAAAGACAATCCTCAACAATAATATTAGCCCTAGAACGCCACCTCGAATTATTTCAACTTGAGCTACGTGGCCGCGGTAGCCAAGTGGTCTAGGCATCGGATCATGGCTAGCGTGTCATGAGTTCAATCCCAGTACCACTGAAGACCCGCCATGTAGGGGAGTGATGCACGTTTAATCTGTCAAGAGCTCAAACCTCCTCCCGTAGGTGTGGTGTGGTAGTTAGCGTCACTTGACCATGGTTCAAAATTACGCGGACCGTCACCAAAAGCCCTCGTGTAGCTGAACAGTGCGGCGTTAATATTCACTCACTCACTCAACTTGAGCTACGAATATCCCAAAAATAGTTAATTTCCTTAATTCCGCATAGATTTTACAGTTCTAGGATCCAGGTACTTTTTTACTTTTAATTCAAAGTTCTTTTACTTTCTCAAATATATCAATGTACATTCATTTTTTAAGTTTTTATTTTATTTTTTAATGGGTTTGCAACACCGGGATCCCGAAATCACGGGATTTAATTCTTGAATTATATTTTGAAATTTTTTTCAAAGTGTTGTGAATCTGGCGTTACATTTAATGTATCTTATTTACTTTTTTTGCACTGTGTACGTTTAATGTCAGTTTTCTTAAGTGTTGAACCTTGAAGGGTTAGAGGAGGGTGTGTATGTTAAATAATGAAATTTGATATGCTTTCTCTTATTTTCTTCTGTAACTTTCTCCCGATCACGAGTGGGGTCAAAAAACGGACATTTCTCCCACCCTCAGGATGTCAGGTGTCAGCTAACTTGGACAGAGACAGTTAAAATTTTTGGAAGATATCTAGTAGGGTTTTCAGTCCCGGAATTCCGAAACTCCAGGTTCCCTGTTTTTTTCCTGCCCGTAAATCCCGGGATTAAAATAATTAATTCCGGGATTTAAATTTTCTCTAAATTATACTTAAAAACTTTTTTCTCATAAACATTTTCTAAGAATTTAATTCTTGAAAAATTTATATTTTGTTTATGAGTTATGTATGTAGAATTTTTTGTGCAATTATAAGTGCTATAGGTAACAAAAAATGTATGCTCAGCTCTCATTTCTTCTATGGGAGAACATCGCACAGATCTAAGTGGCTAAGATAAATTAAAAAGAAAACTTGATATATCCATGAGGTAAAAAAGTTTTACTTTGGCAATGTAAAATCCATTTTTAAAAAATTCATTAGAAAAACAGTATTTATTAAATTGTTTTATCTCATTTTTCAGCTCGTCTCTCTCTCTCTCTCCCTTTATATATACACTCATGGACAAAAAAAATAGCACACCAAGAAGGAGTCGTCAAAATGAAACGAAATTTTACATACGTAATGATTACTTTGATGTAAGTAAATGACTAGAAAATCAAAGAAAAAGGATGATTTTCTTCAGAGAAAAAGGCAAAAGAACGGAGGATTTAATACCCTGTTGAACCCCTTCTAGCGCGAATGCACGATGCGATACGATCGGGCAGTGAGGCATATAAGTTATGTGTGATGTCTTGAGACATTTTGTTCCCGATTTGCTGTAACCTTGCCTCTAATTCGTTCACACTCGTGGAATGCCCAACTCGCCGTCCCAAATGATCCCTGATATGCTCGATTGTAGACAAATCTGGGGATCGGGCAGGCCAAAGAAAGGTAGCGACAGTGCGGTGACAGTCTTGTGACATCCTTGCCGTGTGAGGCCGAGCATTGTCTTGTTGAAAAATGCTCCTGGGAGCCATTGCATGAGTGGTAACACATGTGGTTGCAGGATGTCACAGACATACCGCTGGGCTGTCACGGTGTCAGGGATCAATACAAGGGGTGACCGTGTGTTGAAGGAAATGGCACCCCATACCATCACACCAGCTGTCGGAGCGGTGTGTCGCTGTATTGCAAAGGCAGGATTGAACACAATTTTCATCACTGCTGAGATTGAATCTGGATTCGTCGCTAACGAAGACCTAGTTCCATTCCGCTTCAGACCTGTTTCCTCGTGCGTGGCACCACGCCAAACGGAGGCGTCGATGGATGGGCGTCAAGGGCAGCACACGTAATGGGCGCCGTGATCACAAATGGCCTTCAGCCAGGCGCCTTCCTATGGTTCGAGAAGACACAGGGGCTCCTAGTGAAGGTGCTACTTGTGCCTAGATGGCGGTTGATGAAGCAGTTGGCTGTACGCGTGCATTTCTTACGATATGGCAACCTTCTCGACGACTGGTCTGTCGAGGGCATCCTGAGTCTGGTTTTATTGTAAATGACATCTCTCGGA
>BMAO01019046.1:0-27706 GCA_019973975.1 Trichonephila clavata
TTTCTTTTAAATGCGTAATTCAAATAACTTATATAATAAACAGATAATGATTAACTTATTTAAACAAATTGCCTTCATTATTTAATATCTTATCTAAAATTGAGTATATAGTTTGAAATTAATTTTCTTTCGCAGTAACAGATCATATCACTTATTTCCCTATTACTTCATTTAGAATATGATTTAACCTCATAAAACTTTCAATGTTTATTTGATGGTTTTAACTGTAGAAAATGAGCGTTAAAACTGAGAAAAGGGATTACATCGGCTGTAATATTTTAACAGCCTTTTCAAATTAATTTTATTTTATGCACAGAGTAATAAGAAATTCCATTTTAATGCACAAAACAATAAGGGATTCCATTTTACAATCTTAATCTGCATCTGCATTTAATTCTAATTTAGAACTCAGCTATATTTTTTAAAAACTATATCAAACTCTTTGAATGCATCTGGGATTAAGGTGGAGGATTAATTTTCCTCGTGAAGTTCATGTATTTGCTTAGCTATACCATTGATAGTAACAAATTAGAATAATTACATCAGTAATTAATTAATTATCAGTACTAGATTAAATTAAGTCTAAAATAATTTTAGTTGAATATTTAATTAATTTTTAATCACTTCACTTGAGAAATGTTATGTGCTTATGCGTTTTGTACATAAAACCTTTTAAATTTCAATTGAAATATAATTTAGTTGTTGACATTAAGCTGTTCTTGATGCATTGATATAAAACTTCGCTTATATTATAATTGAATTTTTTAACCATTACCTGGAATGGCGTACTTGTATGTCTTGCCCAAGTGTTGTATTAACTGCCCCTGACCTATATACGGCTTTCCGAAGTACGAATATCTGCATTGCCTTGCTATCAGTAAAACTATTCCGAAGGCTTTGAAAATAAAAACAATGACACTGGCAGTTTTTGGGAAGAGTTTGCTTATATTATATATCCAGAGAAAGATTATCTGTTTAAGGTATGCGACTGCCCTAAAATTGACAATTTTTGTATTATTTATTTTATAAGCCATCTTATTAGCTTTATAAAAATACCAAGTTTATTATTTCCGTTCACTAGAACAAAAACTGCAAGTGTTTTAGTAAAATCAGATGTCATTACTCTAAGCAAGATGTCACACTTTAAAACGCGTTTTACTAGGAATGTGATTGTTTGAAAATAATCAAACGGGGTCAGCGTTGGATAAAAATGTTTTGATAATAATTAACTAAAATTTTTTGTGTAGGTTATTTATAATAGTAGAAGTGTTTTATTATTCAGATTTACCATTCACTGTTTTATTACAAAAATTTACAGTCCTTTATGTGAATATAACCACTGTTTTTTAAGTAATTTCATATAGTAACTGAGATAAAGTGCTCTAGTTTTTATAAAAATTAAAATATCTCTTATCCTGAAGGTCATTTCGACAATGAATAACATAGCAGCACATCAGAATTGAAATATTGAAAATTTGTTTCACAAACTTTGGTACAGAATGACCACGTTTATGTTATTTTTTGTCAATTTTTACCAATTTTTTCCCCACTTTAGTTATAATAATTTATTTTTCTCTTCTTAATTTTAGTATACTTTTCTTCAAATGTACTAAAAAAAATCAAAAACAGCAACAAAAAAAGCACATGTCTTCATTTTTTTAAAAAAAAGTTGTCGCAACCAGTCGGATACATATAAGTCCTTTGTTCCATCAATACTCCGCATTACTATAGAATCTGTTTAAACGATGGTCTCACTGGGGTGCAGATCACGCGAATTTCTTTCAGTCGTTTGGAGATAATGTATATCCTTGAATTTATTTTTGATAAATTGTACATTTTATGATGTTATTTAATTCACTCTCTGCTTCGAAATCAACAATAAGTGTTATTTATCCTCTTTAACTTGAACTGATGTAAGAAAAATTTAATTTTCTCTCTGAGTATTTTTATTTAAAAACAAATATCTTTTAGTCATATTTACATTAGGGAGGATAACAACAAACATTTAGGTGACATCTGCTTAGGAGTCTTTATCCCTTCATGCATGAGACACATTTACCACAAAAAATAAAAATGCTTTCCTTCAGAAAAAGACATTCTTCTTTTTAAAAAAGATGCTGGCATTAATCATCTTTCTTTCAAACAAAAATGGTCAGATAGGAAAAAAAGTTCAGTACTCTAGTGATTTTGTTAAGAAAAGGAACTTCGTTAGATGAAATTGTTTTCTTGTAAATTAAGTTACACACACACACTTATTTTGTTTATTTATTTATTGAAGTAAATGTTGTGCAAGGTTTCCGGTTCTAATTTCTCTCAGGATTTCATACTTTCCTGAAATGTCACACAAGTATAAAATAATATATAATAAAAATTCAAAGTAAAAACGCATAAACGGAGAATTAATTTAGTAATTTGAAAATTTTGCCGTATAATCAATATCGATTCAGTTTATAGTGCCCAGAAAAAAGTTTTTGACAGCATTTTCAAAACGTTTTTGGTACCTACACCCATTTTTTCAAAAAGTATGGTCAGAAAATTGAATTTTTTCGTCGGACTTTAAATTTTTCCGGTCGGATCACAGGAAGATTCAGACTCATTTCTAAGAACGATACTTCTATTTGAGCGTGTTTAAATGCTCTTTATATACGGTACCATTTTTCAAAACAGTAAAAATACGTTTTGTTTTATAATTAAATTATATCATTATTAAATTTTTACAAAAAGCTTTTTGAAACACATAGCATTTATATAAACAATAATAAAGATACTAACTTTACCTAAAAATCACCATGTTTGTACATAAGATTGAATTTTCTTCAGTTTTAAATTTGGACACAGTTCAGCAAGTGTGAGGTTTTATTGCGTGAGATTAAAATACTAAAATAAAGTACTATAATACGTTTACTATAATATATTTGATACATCATGGAATATTCAATTTGATCTGCAATACTTGAATTCAGAATACTTGTATTCGTAAGTCAAATTGCAGTATCACCTGAGGAAAGATTTTCGATTTAACATTCTCAGTAGTATTCTATCTCTTGACATATTGTTTTTCATAGCAATCTCAGAACGTTTTGGTCATGACATTTTATCAACAATACCAAATTCATGATACATCTTTTAAGTTATGTAAATTATTTTTTCAAACAAACATTCACCTTTAAATAAATTAATTTAATTAAGTATGAGAACTCAAAAAATCAAATCATAATCAAACAGAAATAATTTTATTAACGAAAAATGAAATAAATAACCATTTCACACAGAAAGAGTAGATTGAGCTCGCGAAAATGTTTTTAATTATTTAAATTTAAGTGTGGCAAAATGCTTTAAAATAAAACTTTAAACAAAACATAAGCTCAATAAAATGCATAAATCTTAAAAACTAATTTGCTATCAGATCTGAAATTTGGTGGTAAGCTTCCCAATGGTAAAAGCCAAAAGAAAATTTCAAAAAAAGGAAAAAAAAGATATTTTTGAATTGTGTAGAGGTTACTCTTTAGCTTTAAGTCGAATAAGAATTATTATGGTGAACGTTGCCTTTTTAGGACTCTGAAGCTAGTCTCATATACTGTTACTCATTGGATCTATAAACTAGAAATTTTCTTTGTGTAATTTATTACAAAAATTTCAAAAATAATCCGAAGTTTTCGGAAATACGAGCCACACAGAGTCTGTGATATATATGTCTTATTAATTTTTTTTTCATTTGAATAGCATAAGACAGAGATATCGAACTTTATTTAATAATTTTAAAAATAATATTTACCTTGCATATGTTAAGCACATTTTATGAAAAATGGCTTGCACTTTATGACAAATCAGCAAAAAATGCGTTTTTTCTTAATCTCTGTTAATATCGGTATATATTTACATAAGATATCATTAAAAACCAACTTTCATTCCTTGCAATAACCACTTAAACCTAAAATTTCCATAATTGTGTTTGAAATAAATATTTGTGAAGCCAAAGCCGATATGTGCTATTAGCGTATATTTTGAATTAAAAATTAAAATATTACGTAAATAAATAAAATATTTTTAATGCATAAAATGTTCTTCCGCATTTTAATTTAAGCAACAAACTTAAAAGACGCTAAATTGAATTAGAAAATGATTAAATAATGATATATTATTTCCAGTTATAGATGAAATCTTTTTAATTAAAAGTACGTAATTGGAAGATAATTAATTATTTTTTAAGGAATTCCTCTGTTAATCTAACTAAATGTATGGTTATCAAAATAGAAGGAGGCAAACGTTTAAGCTCATATTCAAATAAACATGTTGAAGGTTGAAATGTATTAAGTGTTAATTTTTCTGCTTGATGCGGTTTTTGTAAAGAAAGATTGGAATATTTGATATCGAAATAATACGATAGAAGTAATGACATTTAGCTGAATATTACTAAGTACTTAATTCGTAATAATATTCCTTTATCTAATCTAAGAATTCTTAGGAAATTAATCCATGCATTTACTAAATTCAAATTTTAAGACTTTTAAAAAGTGGAAATAACGTGCAGATATATATACATTTCCACCATAACAAATATATATATATATATATATATATATTACAAAAATATACAAAAATATTTATAAACCTTAGATAACTATAGTCATGATAGAATAGTCTTAGCTATAATAGTACTAGAGCAATTATATATATATATATATATATGTATATATATACAAGGGGTGATCAAATGAAAAGGTACGAAACGACACGGTGGTACAAATATAGACTTTATTCAAAATATACACCATAGGCCTGAGCACAACGATCCCACTGATGAACAAGCCGCAGGATTCCTTGTTCCCAGAATTCCTGTGGCTGTGACGAGACCCAGTCCTTCACAGTGTCCTTGAGTACGTTCGTCCGAGTTGAAGCGCTTTCCTTTCAGGTGTTTCTTCAGTGGACCAAACACATGGAAATCGCAGGGTGACATGTCCGGACTGTAGGACGGATGGTCCAACGTCTCCCATTGGAACTTGTCCAGTTCCATTTGTGTGACTCTGGAGACGTGTGGACGCGCGTTATCATGGAGCAGAACCACACCCTCCGTGAGCAGCCCCGGTCTTTTGTTCTTGATGGACCTGGACCTTTGTTCTTGCGTCGGAGTGTCTCACAGTACACATCGGAGTTAATGCTTTTTCTGTGCTCGAGTCATTCTGTGCTCGTATCATTTGGACGCCGCTTTTTATAAGAGCCTTTGCTCTCTCCTGCGCATGCGGGCACCCGCGCATGATCCGATCCCAGTCAGAGTCTCCAATGGCATCCCGAGATGTCTCGCTACATTCTCCCTTGGCGGAATATGCAAATATTTAACTGTTTCATTTTTATGTTGTTTCGTACCTTTTCATTTGATCACTCCTTGTATATATAATACGTAAATATATCTCTAAGTGAGTGTTAGTGTTTGGGATTAATTACTAATTTAAAAATTACACCATTAATATTTATTATAAAACGAATTTAGAATTAAGTATATCAACAATTAATATTTTTTTAATTGCGTATTGTAATAACTACCTTTTTGTAAAATGTGTAAAATTATACCGTAAGCATAACACAATATTTTTTTTTCCTGTATATGTTTTCGTTTGGAAAGCTTTTGTGTTTTAATAATATATAATGCCCCATATTTTCTATCAAAGAAAAGTTTTGTAAGGTGTATGTAATTGTTGAATCTGTCAAATTTTCCGTTTGAAGCTCACATATACTTTTAAACTGTTCAAAACTCATATTTAATAATTTAAACTATTTTTCACACAAATAAAATGTATACATGTTTTATTGCTAAGAAAGTGTCCTTATTGATTTTTTCACTGAATTCTGCTCAGTTTTTCTTTCAATTTTCTTATGGAATTCTATTTTAAATTATTACGTTTTGCTCCATGAACTGACAAAAGTGTAGTTTTTTTTAACCAGACAATTCATAACATGTTCTTATAATACTGTAAAAAATTTTTGACAGCCCAATATGCGTGGATTTTAAAATATGTTTTTTTTTTGAAATTTTTTAACGTCATTAAATTTTGTTAAGACTCAGAAGAAATTGATGCATTTTCACTAAAACCGTTTTTTTCTGTGATTTTTAGACCTTTTTATATGCAAACTACTATAATTTTAAATACATATTGAAGTAATTTAAAATTTTCAAGCCAAAAAGTGTATTAAGAGTTTGGAAGGAATTTCTCTTACGTTTGCAAAAAGTAATATTTTATTATTATTTTTATTTCTATGGATTTCACATAAATATGGCCACGTACATTGACTCATAAAAATTCAGAAGATTTTAAATTGCAAAATTACTTTAAAAATAAACAAGAATTCTAAAAATCCTACTTTTACAAAACATAACTAAATATGTACGCGCACATCACGAAACAAAAGTAGGTCTCGAAGCAACTCAGTTATTCTGAATGAATATTGCTAGTGAAAAAAATGTCTGACAAAATAGATCATCGATATCAGAAAAAGAAGCTGACAAAAATTTGAATATCGATGGTTTCAAAACAATAAGATAAAAACGTCTAAATTTTCTGAGCTTTTACTTATATTGGAGTTATTTCAATTTATCTTCTAATTATTTCTCATAAGGTTCAGTTATAGGATATTGCAAATAAAATACACACAACTCAAATAGATATTTTGCATTCCATTCATTATTGTCTATATTTTATCTATGTAAAGTCGAGATTGTGAAACACGTGTTAAGACGTTTTGATGAAATTATACGGCAAATGAAAAATTTGTTTAAAATATGACTTTTTTTATTAATTTATAGATCAAGAGAGATTGAACTGATCAAAATTTCGAAAATACTGTTCGTAGTATAGAGGTGAGATTTAAATTTAAAAAAAAAACAGATAAAAATTACACTTTCACTTAATACTCATAACATCATTCGTTATCGGAGAAATATTTTATATCAAAATATTCATACAATGTATGAAAAATAAGATAAATAATAATAAAGGTCGCTTTGGAAGAAGAGATACAACACACACAGTGAAACATAAATTTTGTACTATAAACTGCAATTACAGTCAAATTATTCAGACATAGCAACTGTTACATACACCTATATGTACAAACATACTTACATTGGACTAATAACCGTATACTTAAACCATGTAATGATTTTTATAAAGTACCAATTTGGATAGCAAGTAAATTACTATAAGAAACTCCCACACATTCGACAGATCATTCAGACAATAAAACAGAATACATTAAAGGTTAGGCATGTCTCATGTGAAAATAGCTTCGTCAATCCATGGGTTCTGGAACTGTATAAGCAGATTTCTCCCTTTGAGATAGAACGTGAATTTGGTGTTTCCATCGCAGGGCCACTTAGCATTTGAATCGAATCAGTGAGCGGTTTCTAACGTCTAACTATAAAGCAACACGGGAAATATTCGAGACGGATCTCATACTTTAAACCTCAGCCAAATGATGCGATTGACACTTGAGTTGGTACCCGCTCTCAAAACTGTCAAAACACGATAACAGAAGGATTTTGACACTAGCCGGTTTTAATGTGCAAAAGCTCTATACACGACATGTTTTCAGTAGCACTAGGATTTCAACTAACAAAACTCCGGTCACAAGTTCAAACACATTTTTTGGGTCGAAGAGATTTTTTTTGCTAATTTTATTGATAGAAATAGGAGAAGTATAGACGACAGAGCAAAAAGGAAAATGCAGACGACTGAGACCGTCTATAAAAAGTAAGGTGTGACACAAAAATACGAGACTAAGTGTGTAGCTTGAAAGAAAGTGGAGTTGGCAACATCATCTCAAGCACCTCCTCTATCCATTTGGCCAGTATGGTCTTAATCGATCCCGCCAATTGGGACCACAGAATCATTGAATGAAAACATGCAGCTGTATTCTGCCGGGAAAATGTTGAATCAGCATCAAGTTTCATGTGAAGCCTAAGAAAACAGCCACGAAAAAATTTCAAACATGAGCCGAGCTTTATGGAGATGAAACTTTGTCTCGTTCACATGTGTTTGAATGGCATAAGAGATTTTCAATGGAAAGAATCAGTGTGAAAGATGATGAACCTGCTGGGTGCTCAAGGTCAGAGGTTACAGGTCAAAACATACCCGAAACTTATGATATTATGTTGTTCCCACTCACATCAGTGGTCAGATTGTTAATTAACACTACTTCATTGAAATATTAAAAATACTTCGTGAAAAAAATAGAAAGAAAAGGCCAGAATTGAGGAGGGATGAATGGCTGCTGCACCATGAGAATGCATCAATTTACAAGGTTATATATGTCAAGCAGGTGCTGACTATCAAAAATATTACTCTGTTGGGGGCATCTTCATTATTCGCCTGATTCGGCTCCATGGGACTTTTTTTCGACAGTTAAATCTTGCTGAAGGGGTACCCATTTTACTGCAATTGAAGAGGTTCAGGAAAAAACGAAAGACCTCCTAATTCCAAAAATCTCGTTCTGGAAATGTTACCAGCAATGGAAACACCAAATGCTGAAGTGTGTAAATGCTGATGGAAACTACTTTGAAGGAGATACTGTCACGGATAATTTATTATGTAAGTACAATGATTTATTGGAACAGTCTCGGTTTCTTTGTGGCACACCTTGTGTATCTATATAAATTAAGAATTAATCGAGGAGTACAGCCTCTAATACGTTCTCATTAAATATATATATATTCACTCAATATGTGATTAATTTTGATATTCAAAACATTGATCATATATAAGGATATAACAACTGTTTGAGACATTTAAGTTTGGACATTAATTGCGGATAAATAATGTCAAATTCATAAATATAATCCTATTTTTTCACCTGGAAATCCAAACTGGAATTTAGGTAGTCCCATAGTTCAAAATAAACATAATATTATTTATGAAACATATTTTATCACTTAGAATAAAATTTCCCATCCCCTGAAAACTATCCTATAATGTCGTTTTTCTTTATAAATAAATAATATAAAGCAATATACGTCACAATTCAAGCATCTTATCTGAAAAAAAATATGTACTAGTCAACAGTAAAATAATCATTAAGAAAATGACTTAATTTCGTGAGTTTTTAACTACAAAAAGAATTGGTACATACATCAACAAACTGATAATATCGTCCCTTGTCTTATCTCTCAACAGGAACTTCTATCAATAAATCTATTCCTTTCCAAAGAAATAAGATATAAGAAGATTAATTATATATATCCTGTAATCTTCGCATTTCAGACATTTATTTCAGTCAGATAAAGGACAATTACTTTTATTTTCCTTTGCTGAGAAAAGGGTAAAGAGAGATTTGCCCACCAATGAAATATAATATATTACCAATAGGAATATCTTGTTTATTTTTGCATCAAAAGCAATCCTTTGAAAGTATTATGTTTATATTATACCAATAATGGTATTATCTAAACGGCAGGAAGTTACTTTATATCAAAACACATAATTCTATAGATATTGATATTATATGAGGTGCCGTAAAGTCCAGTGTGTAACTCGTGGTTTCAACACGAAAAATAAGATTGGCATTTACAGATGCGCGTCATGCGCAGGGTATAAAACTCAGGACATTAAAAAAATAAAAACTAACGATGAGCATAGAAAAAAATTAGCCTTATACACATATATATCGAAATACTGTTTATTTAAAAGAAATAATATTCTTAATGAAATTAATAAATTACAGTTTTAAAAAAAAAACTAAAAAACACCCTTTTATAGTTAATCGAACTATTAGTCGCCAGATGTGGGAAGGGATCTGAAAATGGGAAATTGTTAGTCCTGATGATCCTGATCAGGACTATGAACAAATTATTAAATTATTGTTTTATCAATTGGTCCTGAAAAAGTGATTAAATTTTCGAAATAATATAAACCTTTTAAAGTGGGTAAAAAATGAATTCAAATATTCCATTCCATACAAGTGAAGCTTATAAAATTATGTTAAAAAGGGTTGTAGTTCTAGAAGTTCGATATTTTTTTTTCTGCAACTTGGAGAAATACCTGAAATAAATTACTGCAATACATAAGACCATGTACATATATATTTTAGGTTTCTGCGTAAAAAAATGGGTTGCGTGTTATAAGGCAAATATGTCTAAAAATTAAAAATTGCAGCTCTTAAGTATAGATGGAGCTTCATACGACGGTGCATGTTAAACGTCGAAACTTACGGTATATGAAAAATAGGAACACATAAAAGGGCCAACTGCTGCAACGCACAATCTCACAATGGGTTCTAGTACTTCATCTCGATACCTGACAGCTGTCACAGAACCCCGTTTAAAGATGTGCAGGTCGGTGCGGTATCCTAATGAAATCCCTGCCCACACCATAATGCTTCCGCTTTGGAATGCGTGATGTTCGGTGATGTTTTGGGGCTGATTGCGTGTTCCTTGCTTACGCCATATCCTTACACGCTTGTCATCTGGCTCCAGAGCAAATCTTGACTCTTCAGTAAACATGACACTGCCCCAGTCAGACACAGTCCGATTGCCATATTCCCGGCACCAGTATAATCGTGCCCCTCTTGATTGGATGGATAGAGGAACACAAACTCGAGGTACCCGGGAATACAGTCCATTCATATGCAATCTTCGGCGTACAGTAGCTGCAGATATAGCTTTTCCAATGGGCGCTGTAACCATAGATGTCACACGTGTGGAGGTCGCTCTGCGACTCCTCTTGGCTACAATAGCAATATATCGATCTTCCGGGTTGTTGTAACCCTTTTGTGACCGCCTACTGGCTTTCGAACAACTGTCTGTGTGGTTTGAAATTGTTTCCATAAACGTGAAATTACAGAATGATGAACGCCGAAGAAAAGAGCAACATTTGTGATCGACTGTCCTGCTTCAATGCGCTCCACAACACGCCAGTGCTCAGAATATTCCATTCGTTTTTTGGAAGTCATAGAAACACGTCTGTCTTGAGAACAAATTGTACGAAAGTTTTAAACACCATCTATCAGAACTTACAATAAACTTCTGTAACTCTTCATAAAGCTGGATTTTTATAAGACTGCCTTCTTGCATTTTTCTTGACATAAAAGCACGATTGGCTGTTACCTAACATATTTTCATACTTCCATCTACCTCTGCAGCGAATTGCATCCTCTTCAATTCTGGTTGGCTTCCAGAAATTAGTATTTTCTTTTCCATGCTTAACTTTTGGAAGTGAGTACATTATATATATATCCTGGAAAACGGTACTGATTACCACAGCCATATCCTTATTTTTTTTTAATACTGAACATAAGTTTACTATTTTTGCTGAAAATATTATGATATAAAATTATAATATACAAGTTTTCAGAAAATTCAAATATATATATTTCCAAAGTATGCTCAAAATAGTTGTAAACCTAAAATAACTATAGTCATGATAGTATAATGTCTTACCCACAGTAGTACTTAATCAAAATCCTGGCCTTAGGAACCAAGATTGCAGGTTTAAACAAAGTTTTGCGGCCAGCCAACCTTCACCTGAATTTTTCAATACTGTCGGCCAAAGGGAAGGGAAGAAATTTCTAGAGAAGTTTATAAATATTATTACTAATAAAACCATAATATATTAATATAAAATGATATATATATATATATATATATATATATAGATGGGATTTTGCATTATTGAATACATTTTGGGAATGTGTTCGTCCATTGTGAATATGTATTGCCGATTAATAACTCAATACTAAAAAATGAAGTATTGCAGTATGTAAGTCTCTGACTCACTCGAAATCTAGAGTTAAACTTTGTTTATTACACGAATATCAATGATGGTTGGGAGATACGTTCAACTCCAATATATTTAGTGATTTTAATCTTCGAGAGAAGTTGTGGATGAGGGGGGGGGGCGGGAATTTGAAGTTGACAACATTCCTTTGCTAATAATTCTGTTATTTTATTACCGTGAAATTCCACCAAAATGCAAGGAAATTAATTTTAGCTTGTGCAGGACAGAAACGATCTATGATTTAAAAGATAACATGTTGTCAAAATGTTAGAGTGAGCTAAGGCTATCCGTTACCTCAATCTACTCGTACATCTTTTATAATTGGCTTAAGAAATGTATAGAGTTATTTGTGAAAAACAATTTCGTTTTTCCACAATGGACAGCTTTATTTTTTTTCAGCCAATATCATATTTGAGCCAGATTGTCATTATATATCTTGATAGTTGATAGAGCAACTGTTCTGAGCAATAATTTTTGTTTGGTACCCTATTAAATATAAAAAGTTCAAAACTTTATTTTCCGTATAATTTTCTTTATCGCAATAGAAAAGGTAAAAGTACTGGTCATGCAGGAAAATGTGAAAGGACTTGATATGTAAGGAGAATATGTACAGACGGAACACATGTTTCAAAATTGGTTTGCAAAACTTTATGTAGTTGTTTTGATTTCCAATATGCTTCATGTTCTTGAAAGCAGTTTAAATTGATGAAGGCAAATAAAGAATTAAGGAAAATTGTTTTTTTCTAAAGTTGCAAAGACCCTGTTATTTGTTTCAATTGTTCCCATTGCTCCTTTTTTTTAAAAAAATTCTGTAAGAATTTGTAAAAGTATATTTAAACTATCCGATCTGCATATTATTGATATCCGACTACTTGCGACAACTTATTTTTAAAAAAATGGAGATAGGGAGATTTTTTGTTGCTTTTAGATTTGTTTAGTACATTTTAAGAAAATAACGGCAGAATTATGAAGAGGAAAATAAATTATTGTTACTAAAATGGGAAAAAATTAGTAAATATGTGCCAGAAATAACATAAACTGGAGCCCTTCTGTACGAAACGTTTATAAAAAAATTTCATTTCTTCAATTCTGATGTGTTGCTATGCTATTCATTTTTGAAATGACCTTCAGATAAGAGATATTTTAATATTCAGAAAAACTAGAGCACTTTATCTTAGTTATTACATGAAATTGCTTAAAACAAACAGTGATTATATTAACGTAAGGGACTATAAATTTTGTAATAAAACAATAATTGGTAATTCTGAACGTTAAAACACTTCTATTTTTATACGGAACATACACAAAAAAAAAAAAAAAGTTTATTATTTTCAAAATTTTTTGAGCATTTTCAGGGGAAAAAAACATTTTGAATAAAACGCGTTTGAAAGTATGGCATCTTTCTTAAAGTAATGGTATGTGCTTTTACTAAAACACTTGTAGTTTTTTTTTCTAGGAGCGGAAAATAATTAACTTCGTACTTGTATAAAGCTAATAAGATGGTCTGTAAAATAATATCATAAAAAAATTGTCAGTTTTTGGCAAAATTCATAATTTTAGGGTAGTCGGATACCTTAATGCAGTGTTTCTAAAACTGTGGGGCGCGAGTGAGTTCTAGCAGAGGAGAGAAAGCAAATCAAAAAGTTGAAAATAAAATATTACATAAATTATCAATCAACTGAAAGAAAACAAAACAAAAAATACTCGTACATCATAAAAAATTCGGACATCGTAATAAAACATATTTCCACTGCCTTGATTTACCATATGAATGTCTCAGTACGTACTGCATTTGATCATTTTTTCATAAAATACTGAATTAAGAACATGTTTAACATTGGCTAGTGACCCCATGTTTGCGTGGACATATATATATATATATATATATATATATATATAAGCAAATTACATACAAAACTTAATACATATCTTGTTAATCTGCACGGTTTATAATTAACTTCGTACGTGAACGTACATTATTACTGAATTCAATACATTGTTATTGTATGGTGGGAGGTGCGTTGAAAATTATGATTGAAAATTTAGTCGTAAATATTGAAAATTTGAAAAGCACTGCATTAACAACAATTTGTATATATGCATCTCTTTAAAAGAAAGGGTTTATTCCTCAAGGGGAAAAAAGTGACTGGTTGTTTTTGAAAAATCCAGATACTTTCCGGTAAAGGACTTTTTTCTTCATATGCATAAATACTTCTCCATAGAATATATTTCAATACGAAATTAAACTTATTTCAACGGTATGTGACTACACAAAATTCACCGTTTGGGGGAAATTTTAGAAATTTCTGTTATGCTTTTATTTTATAGCTCATACATTTAAGATTCCAAAAGTACTCTATTTTTGTTTCTGAAATATATAGAAGCAAAGTTATAGCATAATTAGTAAACTGGAACTGGAGTTTACGAAACAAGCACATCCCTACACAAAATTGAAATTTTCAGAACATATCTCATTTAGTTCTATGTTTGCTACGAATCAAAATCTAATCTCTTTGTATAAATTTATGCACTATGTTTTTTAACCGAAAAAAAATCCTTAATTTTAAAATAAATCGTGTTCTTGCATAAATCAATCATACTTAAAAAAACTTTCAAAATTATTTCAAATATTTTAATTGATAACACATATAAAGATGTTATTTATATACTGTATAAATATTATTTGAATATATTCATTACGATGTTGCGTAAATGCTCGTAACTGCAATTTTTCATCAAACTTTCACAAAAAACAACAGTTGTAGCCAATAAAACTCTTGAAAAAACAGCAAAAGGTTAAAAAAAAGTACGAATTAGATAAACATGGAGCTAAAGAGAGCTTGAACTATAAATATGGTGAGTTTAAAAAATGTACAGATAGTAAAAACTGTTTCATATTGTATTCAAATCTTTAAAAACATTTCCTGAGAAACTATGTTTTTCGATTTTTTGGTTTACGATTAAGTACACTACAGGATTTCTTTTTAAGATACTGCATTGAAATTTTCAGAAAATGTTTTATTTAGTTTTGTCTGTATTGTAGACTATAATCTTACCTCTGTGCATATATTTTTGCATTTTATTGCATTTTTAGGGAGAAAATAACATTAGTTTTGTTGTTTTTATTTGAGTTCTTGCATAAAAATGGACAAATTTCAAAATCTTTCACACGTTTTACAAATCGCATAGCTGAAAGCACAGATAATGATGTTATTTATGTACTGTATGAATATTATTTGATTAAATTTGTTAGAATTTTCAATACAAGGTTTACTGTAACTCCAATTTTTCACTAAAATATCACTCAAAATTCCCAATATATCCAAAATTATTCTTTAATTTTGGGGAAATTGTATTTGAATTCCTAGTTTCATGCCCCATTTCAAATACAAAATTATCTCCTTAGTTGAAAATTTATATATTTCAAAACAAGTGCTGTGAAGGTTGTCACATACCTTAAAGAAAAACTTTGTATATTTTGTGATCAGATTTTTGTGTATACCATAATACCACGAAGTATCCCAACTTACGCAGTTTTCTAATCTGGTCGATTCGTCTATTGTTTGAGGGGGAAATAATGCTAAAGCTGTTCAAAATATTAACATAATTGAAAAAGTGGTTGATCTTGCCAGATAATAAATTTAGAATTGGAGAAAGATGACGCCAAAGAATTGTTGTATTCCCACAATCAGGAGCTGACAGAAGATAAGCTCATTGCGATGCATGACCGAGACATTGAGGACCCAGTTCAATTAGAAGATCGAATGACGGCTGGGAATTTGACAGAAAACCTCAGTTTAATTGAAAAAGAGATACAAATTTCAGAAAATATATCGATTTTAACGAAGAGAGTATTTTTTCAACAAAACAAGGCATGCTAAATTTATTAGCAAGCTACAAAGAAATTTTGTGAGAGAAAAAATATATTTGAGCCTGCAGGTTTTTATGTTTGAATTTATGAAATTTTCAACAATAAAAAAAACTTCGAATTTTGATTTTTTATTTGTGTTATCCAAGTTTTTATTAAACATTTTTTTTTCTAAATTACTATTCTTTTTTTCTCTGCCCCAAATAAAAACAATTTAAATGTATTTATATGCAAAATGTTACCAAACTTACGCGAATTCAAATTACTCGTTTATTAATCAAACCCACCTATCGCCCAAGTTTAGGATATTACTGTACTTAAATATTTAAGTGCAATTTGCAGTTTTTTAGAAGAAAAAAATTAGAAAGGTGTAAATCGATCTTCACAACGAAATAAATAATGATTTAAAATCCTTATAACAAGTTATATGCAGTTTTTTACTATACTTCTGTTAATTGTATTCCACTTGCAATTACTAATTATATTTTTTCTAAAGAGAAAAAAAAATATATTTTGATGCTTTAGAATACGTGATAGTTACAGAAACTTCTAACACAAACAAACAAGCCATAGAGGGACATTCAATAAATGAAAAAAAGCATTATCTCAAAAATTTAGTTAAACAGCCTTCTGATTGGAATCATACCTTTCATTTTGAAATTATCGTTTGGGAAAAGAATAACATTTAAATAGTCTTCTAAAATCAAAAAATATGTACATGTATTAGAAAAAAGTACCAAATGTGATATGACAAAAAATGCAAGGTTTTTTTCTTCAAAATCTTGTTTATTATTATTATTATAATGTAATTTATCTTGAATAGTCTTAAGCATTTCAAAATTTCTAGGATATACAAATTAACTTGATTTTTAAATGGTTTTAGGCTATCTTACTTTTAAAAAATATTTTACATACTATATTACTTAAAATAATTATACTTATTAGATTTAAAATCAAGCTAATATTCAACTTGATTTCTACAAAGAGCGTCAGTTTAAATATTTAATCAATCTATTTTATTACAACATCAAAAACATTTAGTTAATGAGATACAAAATAAATTCATAAGTTAAGCAACAAAAAAATTTATAATTAATATATAGTGATCTTTAATTTCATAGCAAACATACACTAATATATTCATTGAAACTATTTTGCTACATGTTTTCAAATTTCTTCACAAAGTATTAAAAAAATTAAATGTTTTATTCAAGTTAATAGTAAAGCTGCTTAAGATTTAATTTGCAAAATAAATATTGTTTTCATACTACTGTTTTCTTTTCCTTAATATGTCAGGTGTGATTTATTTTATCCATTTGTTCCTGTTTTTATATTTTTTACTTATTATTTTATTTTTATTTTTTCTTAGAACTCTTTATATATGACTTACAATTCTGGTTTTGAGAGAAATATTTTTAACCTTTTTAATTTATTTTGCTTAGAATATACATAAATAAATGATACTTTATTTTTATAAACATTATGTTTTATGTTCAAAGATGCAGACTTAAAAATGCAGTCATGCGAAAAGATTTATACCACCATTAAGATTTTGCAGTTGTCTCTTATTATTTCATTTTTTTTTAACATTAATATATGTTTTGTATATTATTTAAATCATGTATCAAAGTGAAAGTATGACAATATTAATGGAATTTAAAATTAATATAATAAATGCAGACAATATACTAAAAAACAACTGTTAAAAAAATTGAATATCATATTCCATTAGTTCCAAATATATTAACATACATTACTATGAAGGCGTCTGCCGATCTTTTAAAAACTCTTAGATTATTTATGCTTTGTAATATATGTATTTAATAAATGATTATTAGTAATATTTTTTAAAATATGATATCATATTTAATATTTGTTATGATTTCTTTGTTGATTTTTTTAGTTGCTAAAATCCTTAAAATTTTAAATTCTTTTTAATGTTCTTTAATTTTTTCTATAACCAAACATAAAAGTTTAATCCTTCAATGTGTATTGTTTATAAATGTCTACATTCAGTTTCAGTTAATTTTATTCAATCACATGAGTGTGCTTGTTTCTGAATGCACGTTGCTAACCATGGACAATAAATCATAAATGAAAGAAAAGAAAAACAGACTTTACTTTTGGCGTGAAAGTCAGTATTTTTTGACATTTGATTGTGATAAAGTTTAGTGCTTTACTTGGAAAGGTATTTTCTATCTTCGAGTTTTCTATAAGAGATTGATTTATCTAATTTAAAAAATAATCATCATCTTTTTTTTACGTAAGGCATAATGTTTGATGTTGCATTTTAAAATTTTACTGGGTGTACGTCAGATGTTTAAAAAATCTTATATATTGCCAATGAATACTCAATGTTGCTAACGGGATTTAATTATTTATTTCCTTACGAATATAGCCTATGAATACATTCCTATAAGTAGCTGTATTTTTTTAAAACTAAAAACAAAATGCATTTGAGGTTTAAAGTTATTTGTGTGATCAATTAAATACACACAATTTTTTTTGCTGTACTAAATGTATCATATAATGCATTCAATTTATAGAATACTAATAAAATAAGTATGCTTAATTTGAGTTATCAGTTTATTTGCCTCATTAGTTAGAAACATAATCCTTAAAATGTTGGTGAGAGTTTGTTTAAAAAAACAAGCAGAAAGCTCATTTATTTGCATCATTTTTTTCTCGATGGTTAAGATAACGTCTTTCTCGTTTGAGAGATTTAATTTAATTTAATATCATCCAAACTTTTAAAGCAAACCTTTTTGTGTTATGGAAAACAATAAAATATCTTTTATCTACTTACTTTGATTTATTACGAGGAAGTTTTATGCATTTCTCTTTAATCTAGGTGGAAACCAGTTTTTAATCCTTACTCAAAAAGGAAATGATTTCATAATGTTATTTAAAATTTCCTTCCTCAAAATATCGATTAATAATTTCGCAAAAAAAAAAAAAAAAATATATGGAAAGTAAGACAAAAACTTCATCAATATTAGAAATCTATTAATCTTTGTCAGTTTTGATATAGTTCTTCTTTTAAAAGTTTCACTTCAAAAAGTTTCTTCTTTTTCTAACTTTATTTTAAAAAGAAATCTGTGTCAAGATATAGATTTTTGAACTATAAAAATATTATAAAATTGAAATCCAGTAGACTTATTAAAATGTATACTTACATATTTATAAATATTACAATTAATAGAACTAAAAAAACATAAAACTATAAGAGACTATATAATTCAAGAAAGAAAACTTCCAAAATTATGATAAAAGTATAAAAGAAAACCTTTAGAATTGGAACAAAAAAAGTATTTCATAACATAAAAATGTTTCGTAAATACTAATTGCTGTAAAAAGAATTTTTTTCCCTACTACTTTCTTAGGTGATGGGTATTCAAAAATATACAGCATAATAGAACATAAATGAAATATTATCATTTACTTTTTACTGATTTTAAATATCACGCATTGGCTCAAATTGCTCTCTAAAACAAATAAAAATAAAAATTGTAGCTCTAAAAATAACAAAAAAATGATATACGTAATATATTTGCTTCGAAAAAGAAAAATATTTAAAGTAAAAGAAACTGAACTGTTATTTAGAATAAAAAACCTCACATAATAAACATATTAATGCCAAGAGTACAGCGTTTCTCAAACTCTAGGGTTTGCTCTCCTGGGGACGTAATAACCCTACGAGGGGGAGGGGGCGAGCATATTGAAAAATCGGAAACAAAAGATTATTTTAAAAAAAATATTAATTTAATGAAAGTAAACAAATATAATACATGCTGACATAATAAAAAAGGAAATACACATTTACACTGATATAATGCACGTTTAAACGTATCAGTATTGCACAATGTATTTTATAATTAATTTAACAATACAAAGTTATAAGAACAACATTAATAATTACCAATGACCCCATGGGCTTGTCAAATATATAATTATATACGACAATTAACACTTCTAGATAATTTATACGGATTATAATTAATCCATTTAACTGCCTATTAAAAATTACGTGATTTCCTCCCAATACCACCATTTTCCATGTAGGCGCGCATATGTGATGCATTGGGGGTGAGGGGAAATAGAGTTAAACAAGTAAATCCTCTGAAATAAGTAAATCGTTTGGAAACACTGTCAAGGTTCTTTTTTTGCATTCCAAACCCTTCGGAATAATTTTATGGACAGCAGTGCACGGAAAAGATCTAATTCATAAAGACGAATATATATGTCAGAGGCAATAAATACTTCTGCTGAGTGAGATGCTTATATACGCCGAGCGTAAAAGTATAGTATTATTGAATTCAACAAATTTTTATTGTATGGAGGGGGCAATGAAAATTATAACTGAATATTGGGTCACAAATATTAAAAGTTTGAGAACCACTGCATTAGTCCCCCCCCCGGTTTATAAGTAAACTGCAAAACCGAAAACAAACTTAAAATTGATTATTTGAGTTATTTGATACTCTATTCAAGATTTAAGGGAACCAGGACATGTTCGAAAGTGTAAAATGCCAAAATTAAAACCCTTTGTTTATGAGACATATATCTTTTAAAATTTCCAATAGAGCTTAGATATTTTACATTCTTAATAAAGATAATTTAATTATTCTGCAGAACTAAAAAAAATAACTTTTTAGTTCAAAAGTTGTTTTTTACTACTTAATTTAAGTAATACATATAATTTTTGAGAACTCATAATACATACTTATGTTTAGGTACCATTTTTTAAAAATGTATCTTTTTTCATGCAAAATATTTTTTACACATATATAAAACAATACGCAAAATACAGTGAACCTATTTTTTTATTTAAAATGTAGTATAGTTTCTTTAAAAGGATTATAAAACTTTGAAATTTGGAAATTTTTATTTTTCTGCTTTTTTATACATAAAGCAATTTTTTAAAAAAATTAGGCACTATTTTAATAAAAAAAATTAGGTTCACTATATGCATAGGCATCTTGTATAGAAGTATAAAATATTTGGAATCTTATAGTGCAATAGTTTTTTTTAAATGTACCTAAATGCAAAAAAATATGCTTTTGAGAGAGAGAGAGAGAAAAAGTGAAAAAACTAAAAAAAATAAAGTTTTCACATATTATACACTTGATTAGTATTTTCTTGCCTATTTTTATGTGCCTAATAATAATGCTTAATCATTTTCTACAGTTACAAAAAGTAATTTTAAATTCATATGTTTTTTCCCCTTGTTTTAGTTAACATCAACATATTTCGAGCTACATATTTTCATGCAGGTACCATTTCTTACAAAAATATTTCTTGAATATACAAACAATTTTACACATATACATAAAGCAACATATCAAAAGTAATGAACCAGTTTTTTAATGAATTAACTACATAATTTCTTTGAAACAATCATAAAAGCTTAAAATTCTGAAAATCTTAATCATTGAGATCTTGTAATACATATTATGCCACGGAATAGCGGAGTTATTCATTCAATTGAAAAAAAAAATCAAAAGTTTATATTGATCAAACGCAGGGGAAACCATCCAATTAAAATATGTCAAAAGGGTCTTGGTCATTTGTTTACATTTTATTTTTCATATTTTAGGGCTATTTTATCAACACACATGTAAGTATTATACATTTTTAGGTTCAAAAATATGCACTATTTTTTAGAACTAAAATTGAAAAATCGATTTTTTGAAAGTATATGATCGCCTGGTTCTCTTAATTCAGAACTAATTCTTATTGCCTTGCTAATTCAGCGTTGTCTTAAAAGAGAGTTGTGGTTAGCTATTCATAAGATATTGATTGTGCTATACTATGAAGAACTTTTGCTATCCAGAAAACAACCACGAGAACAATCGATAGAAAATATTGTCATACACATTAAAACTACTTTTGCTGAAAATCTAAAGGGATCAAAATTCAGGTATTAGATTATATCCTAACGCAGAAACCAGTTATATATACATTTGTCATTTATAAGATTCATTTAATGCGTAATTCGGAAGGTTATTAAATATGGACTCTGCAAATGTCTACTCTGTCAAACGGATTCATTATGATACCCCATTATTTGAAAAGTTAATTATGTTACCCTGAACTGACAATATCTCCTAGTATCTTCCTTATTAGCATACTTTTATACTCTTTCGAAAAATCAGCTTCATTACATTCTGTGGGTTGTTTGAAAAATGTTTTGACACCCTGCTACGGCGTTTCATTAGTGTATGGAAAACTTTGAAAAAGAATTACAAACTTTGAGTATAGGCATCACATATTTAACTCAATCCATTAAATTTAAGCATATTTACTAAATTCCTTACAGTGAAAGCAGACATAAATTTTTAGGTAAAAGGTAAAAATGCATTATTTAAATATGCAATCAAAATTAATATAAGTTTTAAACATAATAGGTACTACATATGTTAAAGAATGCTACTGCTATACATTTTCAAACATGATAAGCTATGTAATACTTAGAATAGAATAATAATATCATTTTAAAGCTGCCTAATGTTATTAAAATATCTTAATATAATTTCAAAGTCACACAAAGTTATTTAAATAATACATTTCTTTATTTATTAGAAGATTACATTACTATATGATTAAGTTAACAAAATAATTTGATTTGAAGAAAATCTAAATTTACAATGGTGTAAGAAATTAAGAGCATTTGCATATTTTATTGAATTGCATGAAAATAACTTAGCTGGGTGAAAAACCACTTTTCTAAATAAAAATGTAAATCTTGTACGGCAAATACTTAATCGTACGCGTTGTAGGTGGTATCCGCAGAAAAAAGGGTTTTATAAGCGCATGTAAGCTAAGACGTATTTCGTTCGCCAGCAAACCTCGGCGAATTTCTTGGTGGTATTTTGAAGCAATCGGTTCAATTTAAATTGTAAAAGTAAAAGTGAGTAACCATCAACGTTTAGATGATAGAATGAGGTGGCGAATGGTTGGGAGGCTAGAAGCAGGCCAATGTCAAGCCCAGATTTGTAGAGATTTCAATTTAACGCCCATCGTCGTGTGTAACTTATGGAAACAATTCCAGGATACTGAATCCATCGAGAGAAAGCCTGGTCAAGGTCGTCCAAGACCCACGACGGCAACAGAAGAATTTGTTGAATATAGCGAGGCGTAACATAGGGGATACAGCTTCTCAGCTCTCACGTATGTAGCCACAAGAACACGTGTATCAAGGATGATTGTTTCAAAAACAGTCATGAGAGAGGGTTATTTGCCAGAAGACATTCTATTTGAGTCCCGCTTACGTCTACGAACAGGAGAGTTTATTTTGCATAGAGATTGGAGTATGGATCAATGAGCGACCGTTTTGTTCACTGATGAGTCCCGTTTAAGCGTAAACACCGATTTTTGCCGTACGTTCATATGGAGCGAACCAGGGACCCGCTACCTACCCTCCAATGTCCGAAAAATCGACAATTATGGTGGGGAAAGTTTAATGGTCTGGGCAGGCATCAGCATGGATGGCCGTATACCTCTCCATGTCTTTGAAAGAGGTTCTGTGACTGGTGTGATGTATAGGGATGAGGTCTTAGAGCTCTATGTTCACCTTTTCAGAGGTACATGTGGCCCCGAGTTCATTTTAATGGACCATAACGCTAGATCATATAGATCTCTACTGGTCGATTAATTTCTGGAGAGGGAGAATATTCGCCATATAGATTGGTGAGCCAGGTGTCCAGACATGAACCGTATAGAGCATGTTTGGGACTCTCTGGGGGGACAATTGCAACTTGCTACCACCTTCCGAGAATTATCCAGGAAATGAAAACAGCTGTGTTGAACGAGTGGGACGAATTGCCAGAAGAACAGATAAAATGCCTTATTTCAAGTGTGACATCACGCTGCGAGACCTGTGTAGTTGTAAGAGGGGGCCATACCCCCTATTATATCATTTATTTTATTTATTCTGCAACCACTGTTTATTCTTTCCAACTCCAAAGAGTGTTATGCTTGATCATGCGCGTGTATTGTAATTTTAGAATGGTTATTTATTTTGTGTTGTATCAATGTATGTACGTATCATATTTCATTAGAATTGATCCAGTAGTTCCAGAGATAATCGATCAAGTTTGAAAATCCTCCTAATTTCTTACACCACTGTACGTAAATCAAAAATTTTCATCTTAATAAGATATGTAACATTAATTAATTATTTAGTAAAATATTATAAAAAATCACAACTAAGTGAGCACTGTAAGAATTAAAGATACATTAATATTAATATAGCTTCTTATGTAGGAAATTTAGTCTTAAAAAAATTCTTACTGGATGTCGAAATTTAAGGCTGTCAGAAATACAAAAAAAAAATGTTTGATGCGGAAGGAAAAACTATTTAATATTAAGTAGAACAAAAACAAAATAGTTAACGTAAGTTATACTGTTTAACTGCTAACTATTTGGAGAAAATTGAAATTAAAATCATATTTATATGGTAAATGGAAAATATTGAAAAACTTAAATCACCAAATGTGATATATTTTTAAATATGGTTTTATGTCATCTCGAACAAAAATGCATGATTTTATATTGATTGGATAGATTTCACCAAAATGTTGATTAAGATAACTGGGACGTAAAGGTACTTCAAATTTTAATTTTTTTATTTTACTTTTAAAAAATAGAGGGCATTTTGCAGCATTTTTAGATGCATTGTTTATGAGAATTCGATGAAAAGAACGCTAGCAAATTGCATTTTAAAATTGTAAGCAAATATGATGTAATTGTGATTCCGATACACTTTCTTCACATCCGTAGTGTATTTAATATGTATTGTAAAAAATTAATTTTTCTATTCGAAGAATGTAATTTTTCTACATTATGTGTTCGAATTTATTGAAAATTGTACATTTTTTGGGCAAAAATAACGGAAAATTTAAATGATTTGTTACGAAATTTTGAAAAAAATATTTGTTTTTTGAAATGTTAATTATGTCTAGTTTTGCAATTATAAATACTAAGTGTAGTTTTAAATTATAAATCAAGTGGATATAGTACAAAAAGGATCTTGAGGATTATTCTAAATTAAATACACACCTTGCAAAATAGACATGTTCGTTTTTCTTAACTGTTTATTGTTAACATTTGAAAGCTCATGAATTACTCTATATGTTTATTACTTTTGGTTTTATTTTAAAATAAATAAACATTCATATGTATGAATACAAAAACAGAGATTTTTTGTTATAATTTTTAAAAACAACATTTCATTTAAATTAGACATCGAATTAACTTCTTAAATTCATCAAAGACTGTGTGCATTTTTATAACAATAAAATTATGTGTAAAGAATATTGTAATATACTGTAATGAAGATGTTCGAAGTGAAGTAAAAATTCTAAAACCTATAGACATAAAACTTTGGTATTTTAAATGGAACAACGTGTGAATCGTTAATAACACGTGTTGATGAAGTAGAGAAAGAATAATAAAAAAAAGACTTCTAATGAATCTAGAATTTTAAATTTACAATTTAAAAACTGATAAATAATGCAAAATAATCCAATTAATAATGATCTGGCGTACTATTGTTTAAAAATTTTATTTTACGAATCACAGTTGAAAATATCTTTATATACGATTTTGTACAAATGCATTTTTTGGTTATTCTGGTACACTTTCCTCAAAATCTACTTTACTTATATTTCTGATATTTTGTATTCTGTAAAATCCATACATTTTCAACAAAGTGAATCAAATTTTTTTCAAATAAATATCCACAAATTTTAGATATATCACAATTTCTGCATAAAATTTAAAGGAAATTTAAATCACAAAATTAAAAAAGTTTTAAATTCTTATAAATTTATATTTTAAAAATTCATTTCGTTCATTTGATGGATTTTTATGCTTACAAAAACTCTGTGAAATTTTATAGCTATATGTATATGCAGTAGTTTTTAGGCAAAGTGTACCTAAAGGTAAGAATATGCTTGAAAATAAAAATAAATAGTTACTGATTAATTATTTATCTTACAGATTTATTTGTAATTTAAAATTAATTTTTTTTACGTTAACAAGTACAAAAATAAACAGATAATTCAACGTAAAAATTTTACTTTCGTTGTTTTTAATTTAAGTAAGTGAGAACAATTTAAAATTGATGCAAAAAAAGTTCAGTTTTCCTCCTTGCAGACGTCCCAGTTTCCTTGAGTGTTGTGAGTCTACTCTTCTTAAAATGTACCTTATTGTTCCTGGAAGCTCCGGGGAGGAATTTAATATCCTGAAATTCAGTGCCCTTTTGCATCCTAAAATTAACGAATCGGGTTCAATATATGAAGTCTTTGTGAATATACAGGGCAGTATTTTTAAACTTAAATATTCAGAGTTTTCCGAAACTTTATCGAACAACCAAATGACATTAAAATTGGTATGGACCCTTATAACAGTTTTAAAAGTAGGATTCTATAAAAAAAAATTTAGTTCAAAAAATTGCCTGTAAGGGTATTTCTTTTGCTCTAAATAGCAAAATTTTTTACAAAAGCAGAAATTGAGAACAAAAAATAGCTTTGAAATGTTACATTTTATTCGATGTAATGTTTTCGGAGAATTTGAATTTCAATATGTGACCACCGTTCTCATGGACTACCTTTGTATATTTCCTGCAGTAGTGCGAAACATTTCACAAATAATACTGTGCTTTGTTGTGTGTTCAAACAATGGATCACTGCAATATGTCGACGATTACAGTTTCAACATCTTTTACAATGTGTGTCAGTTAAATTCCCGGACTGCGCAAGCCCTAGCCGTTAGGCTTGGTGTGAAGGAGTGAGTATGGAATATATAGTTGACCTTGATCTTTTCAGTGTTGGTGGCATGTCATTTCCCTCTCTCTGTCTAGTTGAGTTTGTTTCTTTATTCCTTTTTGAAAGAGATGATGTTATGTCGAAGTGCCACGATATCGTGATAAACATCCGAATCAAACTGCGCATAAATTTTAAATTTCTCGTAACATTTTTAAACAAATCCAACTGAATTTATTAAATTATTAAACCTGTGTTTGGAGATAATATCACGTGCCATGATAGAATTTTTGATTTTCGGAAGATAGGAGTTTCATGAAGATGATGAACGTTCTTGCCGATATGAGCCATCAGGAACAAGTGATGCTCATCGTTTTTGTTCTATATTAATAGCATCATCGTGATTAAATGCGTACCGCGAGCCTAAAGGTAAACAGTGGTACTAAACTGAATTCCTCAGAAAATTTAGAGAAAGAGTGAAAAAAAGACAAGAGCTGTAGAGCAACAACACATGGATTTTGAACCAACGCCTCAGAGCACATTGTGTGTCCTGAGGTAAAACAGTTCTTGACAAAACAGTTCTCTGCAAACAAACGCATTACTGGGCTCCAGGACCCGTCGTACTCACCGGATCTCGAGCCATACTACTTCTATCTGTTTCATGAAGCAAAAAAGCATTGATTAGAACACATTTTCAGTCTGTAGGAGAGGTGAAGGTAAAAATTACACACTTATTGATGATGGTGACAACCAATGAGTCGCAGCACTGCTTTAAACGGTTGGTAATTTGTATGCAGCTGGTTATTGATAGGGAAAGGAAATATGCTGAAGGGGATTAAAGAATATGTGTATATTGTTTTCAATAAAGCTAATTTTTAAGATTAGTCAGGTTATTTAATTGTCTCAGTAGAATTGCTTTTTCTGACACAGATTTATGTCTTCTGCTGTGTGAATTGTGAGTGACTCTGCTTCTAACAACTTCTTGACCATTTATTTCAAAGAATTAACAGATAAATTGAACTTGCATATTTTCTGTTGTGTTTGAAACCCGCAAATATATGTGGGTGATTAAGATAATATAGCTATAATATGTGTTCTGACAGTGCGAGTCGCATATTCAATTGAGCTGACTTTTCTTAGCTAAGAATACTATTCGGAGTTGTTTACACGTTTTTATAGTCCAAATTACTGACGTGGCCATCGCATATGAAAGCAAGAATTTAAACGTTGCCTTAATACCCATATTTTATGCTGGTTCTCGGTTTAAAAATCTACAACAGCTCCATTTATATCGCTATATTGGGCTTTTT